>PVHY01001206.1:0-170315 GCA_004024945.1 Uropsilus gracilis
GGGGTAAATCCCTAGATTACAAAGTTGTGAAATTTATATATAAATAAATAAATAAGCTTATTATACTTAGACAACTGGGGTTCACATCAATTCTATTAACTTGCTTTTATATAAAAGTAAAGCATTCTCATTAAAATAAAAATACAAACCATTGCAGAGGTGTAGAGGAAAATACAGAAAACCCTTCCTCGCTTGAATGGTCAAGGACCTACTTCTCAGAAAGAGCCACCTTATTAACAGTTCCAGAAAATCTCAATAAATTTTATAAATAAGTGGTTTTTCAAACACTAGTGGAATCACACAATGGATCGTTGAGGCTCAGAGAACGTTGTGCTGCTTAAGAGACCAACATATCAAAGCTCACTAAACATGGGTCTGTTCTATAAAAATCTGGCACGTAAGTCCTTGTTCAGAAATATAAGATCCTGGTTTAGCCAACTTACATGCTTCTAAATTACAGTGCCTCCTCAAAAATGTAATCCACCAAACAAGGACTGCCAATATCGGTTTAAGTAAAATTACTGTCCAAGTGGAACTGTGTCCAAATGGAGTCTGATCGGGCTGTCATTTGGCAAGACAGCCAAGAAACAGAAAAATAGGCTGGGCAACCTTTTCCTGTCCTCCATAGTACTCATTCAGGCTCTATTATAACATTTTTCAAATTATACTCTAGTTCAACTCAACAATTCATTCCAAACATTCTCCTAAACTGCAATGTGTGCCAGGTATTGTGCCAGACCCTGAGAACATGAAATTCTAATACCCATGTCCTGGAGGTGCGAAAGCCAAAGCCAGGGGACCACATGGCACTCACAAGGCATTGCAACACAGCCCAGTGAAGATTAGAGGCATGTGCTGGGCACAGAAGAGGCAAAGAAGAGAGATCCATTTCTGTTTTGCCATTAGAGGTTTCTTCTGTTTTTCAATCTGTGAAGTCCCTGTTTCTGACACAGTGTGAGATACGTAGTACTGTTGCAAAGTTGCCAAGGAAAACAACACGCATGACATTTAAAAGCTCAATTCTTTTATATTTAAAAATAAATGTGAATGCTTAGAAGACTTACACATGCCTTAAAAATAGCTTTCAGTTTGAAAGAAAAGCCCCACTTGCTTACAATGGACTGCAAATATCACTGGAAGAGCAACTAAACACCTGACAACAGTTACAACTGAGAATGTAAGACTTAAAATGTGATGAGTAACAAGTGGCATGGAAGTCAGGACCTCAGCTGAGCCGGTATGACAGACACAGCAGAGGTGTCTGACACACCTCCTACTAGAGGTGATGCCATTCATGGTGATGCCATCAGCGTGGCAGTGGAACATGGTGCAGACACCCCAATGGAGAGTGGCTTTGTGAACTGGACTTACATTAGGTAGAGGGTGTAGTCCCTCGGGTTTAAATTGCTGTTGGTAAAGAATATCATTTCTTACTTAACTTGGATCAAAGCAGGAGGTATAGTTATAGCTTACTTGTATTTTGTGTGATTTCTAGCTATTTAAGTAACAAAATTTGTTTTTAAAAAAAATGAAGCTAGGTTCCAGGTCAGGGCATGATCTGATCCCCACACATTCTTGAGCATGAGACCTATAGGACCAAATGACACCTGACTTGTCGCCTCATTTGGGCAAATAAAAGCTCCTTGGAGCCAAACATCTTGATGACCAGTGAGAGGCATGGATCTAAAAAGCTATGTTTATGCACTTCAAAAGGTTCGGTCCACTGGAAAGAAAGGTATTCCGGCAGGCAGTGAAGTCATAATGTAACTTCGGAAGCATAAACAGAGGGACTGAGGGGTTCAACACTCTAAGTGTGAGAAACTGTCGTTAGAAATTGTCATGAGAAAAGGAGGTTGATCAAAAGAACTGACCAGCTGGGAGGTTAAAGGAAAGGTTCAAGACAGCAGAACCAAAGATCCACAACCATCTCTTGTCTTCCTGGTTCCAAAGATCTCAGACCTTTGGTGCATTGAGAAAGTTTTATCTCCCAGTAAATCTAGATGATAAGAATCACCTCTTATTTGAATATGTGAGGAGCATGGCCAATCATATAAACAAAGAAAGGAAAACCTTAAATTAAAAACAGAGAAAAGTCAACCTTTGTTGAACCCAACTGTGAAATGTAATTCCATCTATTACCATCAATCATTGGAGAATAGGAAGAAATCACTGAGGTAGAGAGTCCCAGCCACACATGGAGGAATTTAGGTCTGTTATTTCTTGATCATCAGCACTGTGGAGTCACAAATTGCCTTAGCATTCTGGGAAATTCCCACAGCTCATCATTTTTCAACTTTCTTTTACTGCTGAACCATGTAGCTCTATTTAGAAGGTGGCAAATAGTGACACCCATGGTATTTAGTCTTAAGATTGCAATTACAAGAATCAAAGAGCATCAAGTCTACTCTGAAAAACTCTACATGCTTCTTTGCGCAGTATATGTTAAAATAGGAATAGAAAATAAAGGGATAGATTGTTCTAAAAAACATTCAAAGTTAGACTTTAAGCCATTTTTCATATGGAAATAACTAAACTGTGCAACTTAATATGAAGTTTCTTAAAACTGTTTAAATATATTTTAGAATCCCTAAAACTTCAAATACTGCTGTTTAACATTTCTTCTCACAACTTACAAAAGCTTACAAATATCCCTAAGTTTTTTAAGCTTTATATTACCAAAATGATGCAATCTAGTATATATACTAATGCAGTAATTCCATTAAAAGACTGATGAGAAATATGACCTAAGACAAAAATTTTTGTAGCATGTTCTAGTTATATGCAGTTCATTAGAAGCCTCATTTTATTTCAACTTAAAGAAAATAAAGGATAGATTCTGAGGTTTCAGGACTCAATGTTTCATATATACAACTGAACTATTTGAATGATCACATGGAAAACCAGCATTACTAAGTTAATAGGAAATTTGGGATAAAAGTCTGGTAAAATCTACCGGAATGGGGGAATGGGTTTAAATCAAGATGGACTTTGTTAGAAGATTTAGCATAGACTGAAAATCAACTTTGTCAAATGCACGGTCAGACACATAGAAGAAAAGTCAAAGACAACAAACAAGAATTATGTTGAGAATATAAGGGTCTTTCAAAAATATACTGGTTAGCAGATATGAGGTTACATTCTTGTTTCACAGCTGTGTAACTCTGGGCAAGTCTGTAAACCTCTCTGTATCAGTATTTATACTGAAAATGACATTTTATGTACTCTGAACATTAGGAATCAGGATTTAGAAACTTAGAACTGAATGTAAGTTTTACCTTAATGGGGACAAACCCTTATCTGTGTGTCCTACTCCTTCCTCACCATCAGATAGAAGGGGAAAATATTTAAACTGACCCATATCAGATGACTGTTCAGAATATCAAACTAAAGATGGAAGAGAGTAAGTGAAAGGTGGTATATAAAAATTACATTACTCCTTCAAGTAGAGTAAGCCTACCTTTCAACAGACATGACTTGAAATGTGCAGGATCCTTTCCTAAGTACAGTGAAGATGTTCAATTTGTGAAGTGCACTAAAGATGTCCATCTTGGCCCCTGGGGCAGTAACCACAGGATAATAAAATACTGGCTTTCATGATAATTTACTTCTCAAATTCCAATTAAGTAGGAGGAATGGATTCCATCCAGAAATGTATATATTGTTTATATTATTTTATATAGCTATAGAGTTCTTATTTGCCAAGAGTGTCCTTTCTTTCAACTTCTGAGGATACATAAGCTATCAAAAATTACTTTTTCCTAATTCATTTTAACTTACAGCATTTCAGCAGCTCATTAAAAAAAAAAAAGTCCAAAACTCAGACTTGTGAAATATGCTGCTGGTAGATTCACTGCAATATTTGAATGTTTAAAAATCATATCTTGCACACCCACACCAAAAAAAATATGAAGAAACATTGAGGCTTGTATAAAATCATGTGGTTAAATAATGAGGAACTATAAAAATGTTGGCTTCCTTTCTTGTATGTTCAAGGGATGCATATTTGAAAACCATTCTCAAAACAACTGAAATTAAAACTTGGACACATTTGCTGGGAATACAAAGGTGTTTATAGGATTTTTTTTAATCCATTTTAAGAATAACATCCTCAAAATAAAATCAGAAAGGAATGTGTTAGCAATGAAATTTTTTTTTTAATTTATAAACCAAATGAATTATTTCTCATCAGATGTTAAATTCCTGCCAGTAGACTTCTCCTCTTGGTTACTCCTGATGGTTTTCCTTTTTGTTAACTTGTCACCCTTTCACATTCAGGTGGAAGCAGAGAGTTTAGTGAACTTCAGACCTAAGTACTGGTTAAATCTGACCAAACAAGAGAATATGCAGATCTCACCAGTCAACTAGAAGGAAAAACTTACGTAAGTAATATACATCTTGCCCTCCACTCAACCATCATCCAAGGAAAATAAGTGGAATCTCTTAATCCTGTCTCACTCCAAAGCAGACTAAAGGCTAAAGCAGAAACCAAAAAACTTTTCCTGAAAAGGATCAGATAGTAAATATCTGAGAATTTGTGAGTCATTTGATCTCTGCCTAAACTTCACAAAAACAGCCACAAACAATACCAAGATGATGAATTTTGGCTACTTCCTGGTACAACTATTTATGAAGAATGACATTTAAAGTTACTATCATTTAAATGTGTCACAGAACATGATTCTTCTTTTGATTTCCTCTCCAATCGTTTAAAAATCTAAAAGTTATTTCCAGTTGAAGGTCCTACAAAGAGGGGGCAAGCCATATTTTGTCTACAGGTCACAGCGTGCTGGCTTCTAGGCTAAATAATTATTAAAATCATGGGGTACAATGAAGAAAGAAATACAAAAGGAAAGGGTTTCATTTTTTAAACACCAAATGGTAGCATTTCAGCTTAAGGAGAAAGTGATATCTTATATGCACCATCTGGCTGTGTGCAAAGACAAATATCAAATGAATATGTGGATGCTGGAATTTAGTTATCTCAGCATAAGGACAAATTTCAGTGTTTTTCACATTCTGTTGATAAATGAGGGAATATGACTTCTCAGCTGTCAATAGGTCAAAACTCCATTCTATTTTAATAAGCTTTCAATTACATATGGCACTGACTTCTCAATAATAGAACTACTTGAAAGAAGAAAGAATAATTTTACAACCAGTGCATTTGGTTAAAATCTGCACAACATTTAATCCTAGGGTCTGATGTCTTTACTCAAGTCTGTGAAGGTAGCCTTGTCATAACTGCTTATTTAGTTTGGTGATAAAAGTAAATGCAATCTTGGCTATGCCACAGACTAATCAAGCCCACCCTAACGCCTGTCAGTGAACTCTCAGAAGTTTGGCTACCTGCTTTGTGAGACTAATACCTCCACCCTCCCAGGATTGACAAGAGCAGTGAAAGGATGAATGTGCAAGCTCTTTGAGATCAAAATGATGGTTCACAGGTGACATGGTAGTGGGAGAACCTTGGGGTATACAACGATATATATATATATATGTAACGAATAAAAATAAATAATAAAAATCAAACTTCAAAAGAGATGTTTTACTTGCACAATGAAAAACAGAGGTAAGACAGCACTGGCATTTTACATAGAACAACATAATTTAGCTTAGATCTAAGGTGAAATAAGAAAGACTTATCAGAGAGAGCCACCTAATTCTCACAACACTTAAATGTAAACATCACCAATAAGCCCCTATTAAAGAGCAGGTCAGCTTTTTAACTTCTCATGATTAACATCCTAATTACAAATAAAAACTTTTGTAGAGCACTGACAATCACACAGCCATGTCTACTGCAATTTGTCTCTCAGACAAAACAGGGAGATGGTGCCATTTGAGTTTTCTACAGACAGTTCAATGTTGAAAACCAAAAACTGTCACAGCACATGGAATAGCACATTAAACTCTGCATATGCAGATGAATAGCCACTCAAAGTTACTGAAGTATTATTGTATCTGAACTATTTCTTAAATCATTGGTAGTTTAGGTCACAATGACCAAACTGATTGCTAGGATACTAGATGAGATCTCCTGACACTTTCAAAGGCAAGGTTACCCTTATAATCTCCCCACTTTAAAATCTTTCAATGTCTCCCTTTTACTTCCAGTTGAAGGGCCTAATTTTAAAAAACAAGATTCTCCCATACTAACATCTACCTCATACTGGACAGCACATCTATCTACCTGCCACCTGAGCCATACCAGTTTCCTGGTGTCCCAGCACCCGATGCTGGTAGCACAGTTCTCCTCAGAGTTTTTCCTATATTCATCATAATCCCCAGCCCCCAGCCATTAAACAGAGACTCCCAAGAAGAGAGGTCAGGCCTTTTGTGTATTCACAGTGCCTACCATGAATGTGAAACACAAGAGAATTCAGATCTGCTCAGTGACCAGTAAATTCAATACTACATTTTCTATCAGTTTAGAAGAAACCCTGAAACACAATTGCACTCTGTATATTTAAGGCAATAACAATATTATGCTCCAAACAAAACTATTTTAAATTACAGACTCCATTTCTAAATTTGGCTTTCTCTAAGAAACAATAAGTTAGGAGTATCTTTTATCTTTAAATTAAGTAGAAATTAAAGTTGAAAGGAGAGAATAAATATTGCAGAAACTTGACTTAAAACACATACAAAGTCACAAGATCAATACTGTAGGAGATTGCCAACAGCAGAGATTATTTTATATATAGGCTCATGAGAATTATTAGACTGAGTCGGCTATTTATTCCAGAGAGCGTTACATACTTTGTCTAAACTTGCAAAGATACTGTCCGAGCTCAGAGTACAGAGTTTCTTCCAATTCAGTGTTTTGAAAGGTGTGATTTATTACAAACTATTTCTCTTTTTAGAAAATAAAATCTGAGGTCTTGAAATACTTAGTGGGATTTAAAACACTCAATGGACCATGCATTTCAGAAAAAATAGTCAAAGAAATTTTGAGGTCCTTCTAATACCCTGATAGTTTTGTCAATATCTCATGGTTTAACTTTTTTTAAGAACTGTAAAGTGAAAAGAATATTCTTTTGGAAATCAGTGTCTTAGAGACTGATGCTTCCCTGGCAAATAATTATGTGACTTTGGGGAAGGATTCTTTCATAAGCCTCAAAATGTACTTTTGTTGTGGGGGAAGGGAGAAAGGAAGAGCGGAGAGAGAGGAGGAATGGAATCAATTAGGTTTCTTCCAGATCTATGTGTATAATTTTAAATTAGTTTAAGGGAACTTCTACATGCCTGACAGAGGCCTTGTCATATTGTGAACTCTACACACACACACACACACACACACACACACACACACACATTGATCAGTGAAAGTGTTTATTGAACAGAACGTTCTCTCTTTTAAGAATTCTTTGAAATACATACTCATTACTAGTTTCCTTTGGCATACAGCAACAAACTACCACTTATCTTTATCTGCGCTCTGTTTCCATCATGAAGAGGTTGGGTATTTTGTGAACTATGTCCAACTTAAATAGTATGAAAGAATCTCTCTAATTATTCCCATCATCATCATCATCAGCTACACTGTGTCAATTAAAAACAACAGTAGACACTGAAAGGGACACTTGATAAATAGCTTCCATTACATCATCATCTTCATTTTAGCAACTCATGAAATTAGTTTATCTTTACACACATGCAAATGCTAGAGCACTTCATAAATAGGAATATCTTGATTAAATGTAAAATAGTTTTGCATCTGAGCTTATCAGAGCCCTTGCCAGTACAAACCAAAAAGCTTTGGAGGAAACAGTCCATTGCAAAGGACTAAGGTGCCATCAGAGCACCTTGAAAGGCATGATTTATTACAAACTATTTCAGTATCACTCCCACATGACTCCAAACACACTGCTGAGCTTCTCCAGGCCTCAGTTTACTTGTTGTGAACTCTACATACACATTAGTCATGTAACTACTGCAGAAGCTGTTGAAAGGATTTAACAAATGGAAAGCGTTCGGTGTGACGATTAATCACAAGGTATCTGCCACAGAACAGCTAACATTAGTGAGGCCTCCCTTCATTTCAAAGACTCTGACATAACTGGGACATTTCCACCATTCAATCCATTTGTCTGCTTTCTATTAGATATCAAGACATTAAAAGAGAGCACCTTTGGCACTGGTCACTAGCTACCACTCAAGCCTTCCAACTTCAGTAAAGACTTCTTTCTCTGAAGAGAGCAATGTATACAATAGATGCCTAGCATTTGCTAAACAATGCAATTAGTATGAAAGAACCATGTCATTTAAAATCACACACTGAGAATTAATTTTCCACTTTCACTTTACTTCAGCCTTGTTCACAAGCATTTCCCGCTCATAAGAGTAATGATTTCCGGGAGGTCAATAAACTGCAACATTGATCGCATTCACTTACAATAAGGACAATCATAGCACACTCATTCTTACATGTAGATTCTCTTTCCAAAGCTGATTTACTGTCACTCATCTCTATTTCTGAGAAAAGAGGCCAACTTAGCCAAAATGCACTTTCTGACCCCTGCTTGGGTGCCCTCTCCATAAGGAAGACCTTATGAGTACACAGTCAGGTATTACAGAGTGACTATCCAGAGGTGTTTGTTAGGATGGCTGTGGTTTATACCCAACCTCCCTATAGTTATTAAGAGCAGCCTCTTCCACTTATCAGGTTGAGTAACACATTATATAGCTACTTGTCATAGATATTATTTCTAATGCTAGCCCCAGAATTGAAAGAAAAAAAAAATGCCAGGGATCAACTACACTCTTGCCTCATTCTTGAGCACTTAAAGCCTTCAATGAACAATGCACAAAACATCTGTAGACGCAAATTACCCCACAAGCAGTGAAAGCTTTCTAAAAAGGAATCTTTCTCAAGGTGGACCCATCTCAGGGAAGTCAAAATGGAAAGGCAAATCACTAAGTCACCAAAATCATCCAACTTCAGGACATAATACAAATTTACCAAAAAAAAAAAGTCTATTTTTATTTGTCAGGAGTTATGCTTTTTTAGTTAACAATCCAAATAATTTCATGCATGCTAATTTTTAAGTCCATATATGGCTATTTCTGCTGGTGGCAAAGCTATATACCCAATCACTGTAGCAAGAAATCTTCCCTCTGTGCAATGAGTTGCTCAGTCCCATTAAATGTCTGGGATACTTTTGCTTGTCACAATGATTTGCAAGTGCAAAGAACAGTTAATGGGTACGGATTAAGGATGCTAAATGTGCTACAATGTAGGACATGTTGTCTTGCCAAAATGTCCATAGAACCCCCCCAAAAATAATTCCTATTCCCCAGACACATCACTTTTTCACATTTCCTTCCTTTTAGAATCTACCTAACTTCCCTTCGCTAATTCTACCTCCTTCCAAAATAATGTTGACATTGAATGATACAAGTCAAACTCTTTATATCAAGTCTGTACGCGATTTAATAGTCATATACAGTTAGTTGTACAGTGTTAATGGAAGGTAATTAAATCACCCATTACATACCTGTTGTCTGCTAATATAATCCTTAAAACATTGACTTCTCACCTATTTCTAATTTCGCTCCATACTTCCCTTTTACTTATCTGCTCTATCTCTTAAAATTTGAGCTCCTAAAAAAAGAAATATTCCTTTGGTATCTTTATTTTTAACTTTAATTTCTATGACTTATCTAGAAGCTATGAATACTTCTACGTGATTTTTGGATTTTAAGGTGAGAAATTATTCCTGCATATCTATGTATAGAACAGCATCTCTTTACAGCCTTTTTTAAAAAAAAAACTAGTTGTTAAACTTGGAACTCAGACTATTTTGAAATAATCTAGATATTCTCATTACATCTTTTATTATGTGATTTTTGGATTATAAGGTGAAAAATTATTCCTGCATTTCTATGTATAGAACAGCATCCCTTTACAGCCTTTTTTTTTAAACTAGTTGTTAAACTTGGAACTCAGACTACTTTGAAAAAATCTAGATATTCTCATTACATCTTTTATTATAGTGGTGTTTTAAAGAAATCGCAAACATACTACTAAATCATACATTAGACTAATGAGATATTATGGTCTCAAGTATAAAAGGACAAAGAAACTACAGATGCCATAGTAAATTGGAGAATAAGAGATTTTAATTTCTTTCATTTTTGGGGGTGGGTGGAAGGACTTAGTATGTGTGGCTTACTAAAGATTGATACAAGAATAAAGATTGAACAAGCTTATATCTGAGATAATGACTATGAAAAAAATTAGGTCATCTAAATAAAGTGAGTGTGTGCAAAAACACTTCCATACAAAAAAAAATGTAGAAATATTCTTATTCTACCATTCAATTTTATTTCAGTTTAAGCTTAAGACTATTTGAAATGTGTCTAAAATTATTTAGTCAAAACTCTCAGTGTAGCTCATTCCCTGTAAGTCATTCAAACAATAAAATAGAAAAAGTCAACAGCTCACTTGCACATCTGTTCATATCTGGGGCTCGGTGTCCATAGTACCCTGATGGGCATGAATGTAGGCACTCTCCATACTGACGCATGCCTTCTCTTCGAAGAAAGAAGAACAACTTCTGTTGACATCGGCTGCACCCATTGTCCTTTGAACAAGACAAACAACCCTTGCAAGTGGGATTTGATACATAACTAGCTGTAAAAGGAAAAACAAAAACAAAGAATATATTCAAATATCAATATGATCAGACTTCCAAATGCAGAGAAGACAAGTGTCTCTTGTCCTTTAATCACACATATTTTGCTAAACAAAATATACTCTGCTGGCCCCACCCCCAAAATGGTTCATACATAAATAAACTTAGAAACAAGAAGAAGTCAGAGGCAGAGATGAATGGCAAGTTGAAACAGAACAGCTCATGGAGATGTTAGACCAGACAGAGGCAGACCTGATGGCCTGGTTGAGGCCAAGAAATATGCATGAGAAAAGCTGACACTTGACTGACACTGGAACTCTCTCATTACAACCAACCAGAAAAGAGGATTCTAACCCTGGATTAGGGGCAGTCAGTATGTGAACCTACTTTGTGGCTTATAGACTCTCATTGAATTCAGGGTTCTCCTGGTATCATCTCAAATGGCTCCTTACCTTATTTGCAAAGCCCCTATTTTCAAATGTGACACTATGAGATTCTAAGCAAGAGATTTGAGTAGGAATTAGGGTAGTGGTGCATGGGACAATAACCCACTTAAAGAGATGATGGGAATGTTTTAATTTGAATGGATACTGGTTACAGAAATGTATAGATTTACAAAACTCACTGTGAATTTAGGACCTATGTTGTATAATTTCTAAGTAAAGGACATTTTCATTTTGGGAAGAAAAAAAATGGGTAAGAAGGTATCATATTACAGAGTAATGTCATGTGATATTACTATTTTTTTATGATAATGATAGGGTTTGTCTCTTTTTTCTAAGCAAAAAGTGGCAAATTTATTTAGAACAGATATGGGGTAAAGCTTACTAAAGAGAAAAGAAGAAAATCAAAAACAAAGTAGGACCCCCCCGCCCCCCCAGGCCCTCAGAATCAGGGAAGCACAAGGAAGCACACAGGTTTTGTTTTGTTTTTTTTTATTGAAGTAATATTGTATTATATTTTAAGTTTCAGGTATACAGCATCAAAAATAAAAATGTATTCTAAAAATGTATTCTATCTCCTTTAAAGATTCTATAAATTACATTGGGTGCTCATTTTTCAAGCATTCTTTCCTGTGTAAGTTACTTTAAATACATAGACAAGTCAAGTAAATCTCCTCTCCCCCTCCCCAGGTCCCCACACCCCTGATAACGTCTCCTACAGAATTAATTCCAAACTTGTGACTTCCACTAGTCTCATAACTTGGGACATTGGTACTTCTCACTAGTCACTTCTATCTCACTTTATTTCACTCTCCATTCTATTTGTTAGGTCAGTTTTCCTACTGGAAGGACAATGGGGCAGTTATAGTCCTAAGTAAATATTGAAAATCAATATTTTTACTATAGTGGTTAAAAAAAGGTAATTTAAGCAAAAAGAAAAAATAATGTTTCTAGCCCATCTGGATAAAACTTTAGAAATGACACATTCTGAAATCCCAACAGAATTTCTAAAATATGAAAAATTCATTTAACTTCTAGTAATGACTTTACTGAGCAAGGTCATAAATAGAATAAAATACAGAAGGGCACATGACTTCATTTTATTGGTTAACCTACAAAAGAGAAATGAGATGATATGGAAAAGTCATCAATTATTGAAACTTTTAGTTTTAAGAATACATACTGCTTGCCCTACAGATAATCTTCATTGCATTAAACTAATACCAAGCAGTAAGTTTTCTAGTAGCTCCACAATAAAGTACATTGTACACCACAGTCATCCTTCATTTTAATGATTTAACATTCAGTAGAGTAACGGTCATTTGCTATGGGTCTATGTAGGGTTTAGTTCCACGGATGTTCTCCCTCCTTTATCCTGGGTTCCCACCATTCTGATCTGATCTCACAGACTTTCTTCAACTTCTCTCAGAAGTACTAAATCTGCCTTTCAGAGAAGAAACCAAAGGGTCAAGGCACTTCTGGCCAGAAATCAGAGACAAGATAGCTCTTTAAGTTAGTCACTCAGACTTCACCTGCCTGCCCATCCCACATTTTGTTGTATCACCATTCTTCTATACATTGACTATTTCATAGATATCCCCTTGCTTGCATACCTATCCTTCCAAACAATTCTAGTTGACTTATTTTCTTAAATCTGCAGTTGTGGGAAAAAAAAACCACTTCCTGAAAAATAATTTCTAATAAAAATTGTGGCCAACAATTTCCCATAAACTCCTTATAAATGTATGCATATACGTTTATGTACTATGACTTGCATTTTTCACAACTCTGATTATATTTTATAAGTGGTATCATAAGTGACTCGATTTCAGTAAAGTTGTGAACAGCCTTTCATGGCAACAAACCAGACCAACATCACTCTCATATTTCTTGGAAATATCAGTTTTATCTGCCACCTCTACTTATCCATGCCCAATTAATTATCCCCAAAACCACTTTTATGGAGACGACAACCAGTTTGCTAGTTCTCAATTCAAAGTGTCATTCTCAGTTTCCAGTCCTCTCAGCATCTAGGTCATTGCTGAAAGTGTTTTCCTCTTCTAGATTCCATGATAACATCCCCTCCTACAGACTTAATTCCAAAGCTCACCCGTGATTTCCAACAATCTCAAAACTCAAGCCTATTTATCCCTTAGTTATGGTCCCCCCAGCCCCATGTCTGCATTACTTTACTTCACTCTACATGCAATTGTTGGGTCAACTTTCCTACTTTTATGCTTACTGTAGGTTTCTGTTACATCTTACTCCATTGAACTAATTATGATTTATACAGTATTTTCACACAGCTGACTGAAAGTAAGCCTATGCTACAATTTCCTCAGCTGCCTTCTGAAGAGAATTTAGTCTGATATTTTTACTAGTGCCCTGACCAGGGTGTACAAATACATAAGTTTTAAAAACCAGGATTCAGTTCAACTTCTCTGTCTACAATTGGGGCTGGAGGAGGTGAGGGTGTGGAATGTTGGGGTGTGGAATTTAACTGGGGATACTGAACAGTCATACAATGGGTAAAATAGCTCTGACAGGGTAAATGAAGAATTGGGGAAAACCCAACTCATTTCAACATTCAGTATTGTCATGAACATAACCCTCCTTGAACCCTAGACCTTATGGCATATTTGCAGAAGCAATTTATGACTCTTTTTAGGAAAGAGAAATCTCTTTAACAGGAGCATCCAGGAGATGAGGGCAGGCACTGGAGATGCAGGTTGAGGCTGAAGCTAAGGCAGCTGAGTGAGAGGAGTTTGCTGACTGCTTTCTCTCCTCGATTTAACTACAGACTTGAAAAGACAATATTAACTCATCCAAATACCAATCCTAGCTTCATAAAAAAGAGCATCTGTACAATTGACACACACAGCACAATTCTTTAGAGAGAATTTTCTCAGTACCATAGGCATTACAAACTGAAGCTGAAACTATACTTACCTTCCCAAAGTAGTTCCCAAAGTAAATCAAGGGCCTGTATAATATAAATCACACTCCATAAGAAGCGGAGAATTATGCAAACAACCAAATCAACCTAAGTTAAAGGCTCTTTGTTTCAGTTTGTTTTCATGTATCAAAACCTCACTTTCATCTTGACCACAAAGATTTCAGAGTTGACAAATGAAATTCTACTTTTTAAAAAAGGTATTCTTAAAATCAGTAAAAGCATTGCTTCATTTACTTGAGCCTGAACTGAATTAGTGAAAATGAATAGGGAGTACTTCCTAGTCCATATCTTAGATGATCTTTGAATAAGTTGCACTTGAGTTCTCTGAACACAAAAGAGATGTGAGCTACCAACCCTAAGGGCACTATCTTCCATCCCCACACCTGTTTGGGTCATTAATAATGCTCCCCAGTGCTAAAAGGCAAGAGCACACCCCATTATTTCAATCTGAAGCTTCATGTCCAAACCTCAGACTCACCCTTTTAACTGACCATTGTCCACTGTACACTATCCTAGTGCCCTCTCTGCTATAAAGCAAAAACAACAATTCAACAAGAATTTCTTTATCTATTATATAATGACAGCACCTATCTATGTGTTAAAAGTCAGGCAAAAGTTGACCTTTAAACATGACCAGAATAACCTACTTTGTCAGGATATTCTTAAGTCCAACGGCCCTGCCTATTACTATGAGATTTAATTCAAGTGTGCAGGTGAATAAACAGATCTTAATTTCCAGCTTTGATGACAATGTTTATTTGCTCTCTCTGTAAGCTTCAACTTTTCCAACCCTAAAGCCTGCTGAGATCCAGAGCTTCATCATTCCAACCAAAACACTTCTCTAAGTCTAGATACACCCAAAATTCTAAAGATGAAATATATCACATAAGCCATTAACAGTCCTCAAAAAGGTGTTATAAAGCAGTACTACCACAAACTCACACATATCTCCTTAACAGGGAAAGAGATAAGTTGATATAGAAAAGATTATCATGCAGATAACAATACCTACATCACTCACAAGTCTATTAAGAGAGAAAAAACAGCAGCATTAAGTGGAATGCTTTGCTCTTAATTCCAATAACTGATTTGTGTTCCTCTTCAATGGAAAATTTGATCTTTAAATGAATTTTAATATTATAAGTTTGATCTTTTGTTAAATCAAATCTAGCTATTAACATTTTATCCTATAGCACATTTTATGTAGGTGTTAAATGCCCATCTGTTTCTAATATGCTCCTAACACTTCTTTAAAGTGTTCCCCTGTTTCTGGAGTTAGCCCCTGCCAAGTAAGAAGAAATCTAAATTCCTTGTAGGTGAAAGCATTCATTCCTGACAAAAGGTACAGATTTCTAACTCTGAAAATAATGGGACTGAACAATAGGTTGTCGGTATCTTAACCTCACCTCAATTTGCTGGTTAAATGTTATTAATCCAACATACCATTTTTTTAAATGAATAATTACTATTTACATGATCCATCAAGCATATCATAAAATTACTAATATATGCTTCTGCCTAATCCCAAATTCAAGACATATTTGAAACAAAACCCTCCCTCTGGCACCAGTAATAGGGAACTTACATGTTGGATCCTCTAAAATCAAGTGGGACACAGATGCTCCACTTGAGTTTGGCAACATTGGAATAAAAATCCTGTAATCAAGTGTGCTACCAAGCTCAAAATCAACCACGCAATCAAGGTCATGAATTAATGAGCTACATGAGATTTGACCAAAGTAAGAAATGCCTATCTTAGGATATTTTGCTTAGTTTGACATAAAATTGTAAATATTTATAGAAAATATTATCATAAAACCTGTAATCTGATCTTTGAGGCAAAGACAATAAATTTTAACAGCCTAGATGCTTACCATTGTAATCATCATGCCCTAGATAGAAAACAGATGCTAAAATTAAGTTAATAAAGCTTAGAAATAAATTTATAAATTTATAAATGTCCATGAAAAATTCAGAATATGAAGTTAATCTGAAAAAAAATGAGCATAATAAAGGAAGCACTTGTATCAGAAATTCTTAGATTTTAGAACCTTTTGAGTTAAATCAGAGTTTTAAGTCTCTTTTTGTTTCTCATCATGAGTTTAATAAAGAACAGTATTTTCAGGAATAAAGCTTACAAAACTTTGTCACCTTAAAGAGGTAGCAACTTTGAGAAATACATATTCATTGGCTGTACAAGAATGTTATTTGACCATAATTAATACCACTTTATCCTCCTAAAATGTGTCAAATAGGAAAAACTAAATATATCCTTAATTGAAGAAATATCCTTTAGGAAAACATTTCTAAAAATTTACCAGCACACTACCTACCAAACAGAAATCATCTGGAGAGATAAATGTCCTAGACGTTATCAGATATAAAGATCTTTAATTGTCTTTTACTGTCCTACCAAAGTATGAATCTCACTGTACAAAAACTCACAACCAAAGGAAATCTGAGAGCACTAGAAAAAATTTGAGAGAGAGCACTAGAGTCACAATTTAAAGACAAGAAAGTGCTAACATCACAAAATGAAGACGACTGTAATGATAAGCTCCAAATTCTCTCCAGTGCCATCATTTGAACATCATCAGCATCCTCATAGACTGGCACCTCAAGCATACATTTACAGCCACAACTAGCTCTGATCATAGTGTAGATCATAGTGTGTACATGATGCACACAGAACAGGGAAGCAAAAAGCCTCTCAGAGGCCTCTGTCCTGCATGCTTCCAGCCTGATTTCATAAGACGTCACAGGGAAGCCCACAACACTCAGTCACCACAGGTTAAGGGGAAGAAGAGGAACCAAGATAGCGTTGCAAAGTAAATGTGGCTGCAAGCTCCCAGGGGTCTATCCAGAACATGATAAACATATTTTCCTTTTAATTTAACAAGTCACAGACATCTTTCAGATTCGAGACAGCCTGCCAAAACTAGAGGAGACTGCAAGGATGTCCCAAATCAAATAATCATGCAGTCAGAAGGAAAATAACTTTGGCTCAACACATTTTACCTTGAGACAAAGCAGTATCCCTTTAACATAGTTCACCCAAAACGTAAGCAACTGAAGCAGATGTGAGTTGCACATCTGGTGGTGAGAAACATGGAGATCCCACGGGGTTTCTGCCTGAGTGTCAGTTGCAATGCAGGGAACTTCAAGTGCCTTCTTATCAGTACCCACCAGGTCCCCATCCTCAGGGCTCAGCACCACCCAGAGGCTGAAGGGAAACTACAGTTAACACTTCTGATAGGCCTGAGTGATGAATCACTAAGAATTCAAATAAATTAAATGAGATTTATGAATTTTTTAGAAACAATTTTCAAAAAGTAGTTAATATTCAAATAAAAATGTCTGCATGCACAGAGAGCTATGTGTAGATTGATAAATTTATAATCAAGAATGATGAAATATTTTTCACAATTTATCCTCATTTTGGAAAGTCAAGCATTGTAAGGAGTATTCCCCCGCCCCCTCACCACCAAGCAGTGTAAATCAAAAATTCCAATGTATATATCCCCCTATACTAGATGTTAACTCCTATCATAGCATACAGGAGGAAATTTATATTTACAAATGGGAATGATTATCACAAAACTAAGCTATTGAAATGAACAAAATATGCCACCAGAATCATTAACTCTTTAGCATCTACAACTGCTAACACCGATGACAACTATTATTCAAATCAGAGAAAAATGCAAAGTGGTTTGATATTGTTCATTCCTTCAAAGAGATATGTCTTGAAACAAAGAATCACATTATTGTATAAAACAAGGCACTTGATTGAATCCGTGAGAGAGAAAATTTACTCCATAAAACTGTTCTCCTGCCAAAAAAGTGTAAGCTTTGAGTTAGAATGCGTGCGATCCTATAAGCCGTGACTAGAAAGTGCTGTGTAGCAGAGATTACCCGTGCCAAGTGTTGGCTTAGGTTTTCACAACATACTTAAAAGACCCCATGGAAATGTTGACAGACTGTTGGTGCTAATGGTAACTCCAACATGAGCAGATCTAAATATATACATTTATGAAGATTACGAAATCACCACTCTTACAGGGCTGCAGTTTACACAAGGAGAACATCCAATTATTTAAATAGAAAAAACAAACTGCTCACAGAGCCAGATTTTTATTCTATAAAGTATTTAAATACTTCTTATACTAACATGACCTCAAAATAGTTTCACAAACTTCCTAAGTACTGTAATAAAAGGACCATAAAGCTTGACCTATACAACTGCCTGTGGGAAAAATCTCTCCCATGCCTAGCCAAAGATTAAATTGTTATCTAAAGGTGGGGAGGGGCAGGATAGAGTCTATTCAATGAGTAGTTCCATCAAGGGTCACTTATTCACTATCCATTCTATACCACCTGCTTGCTGGAATGGGAACTAGCTTGCTGGCTCATGTTTATTCCACTCTTTTAAATAAGTGGAAAGAAAATTGGGTGACTTATTTGGTATCATAAACACAGCCTCCAAGATTCAGTGTCATAAGGAACCAGATGAAAGACTCCCTGTGTTTTAGGCGTGGAAACTTCCATAGGTCATAACACTGTATTTTAAATTTTTCTCTTAATGAAGACAACAGGAAAAAAAGTTGCCTTAATGAAAAACACACTAAAAAGCCTAAGGGTTTGCAAGTGTTATTCTACTATAAGTGTCCAGGAATATACTATGATATGATGCAAAAGTGAATGTGAGATTTATCGTTCAACATAGGTCATTGTTGGTAAAATACAATACACAATCACAATATTCAGAATGATTCACAGACTAAATCTCTACACTGACAATTTAATTCTCAAAATTTTAAACCAATTGTCTGCATTTAACATTTGTAAACAATTTGTTTTGGCATGCTGTGTGGATGTGCTAACTTCATAAAAACTCATACCTTCCACAGATTTTAAACTCTAATTGCTTTAACTAATCTTATTCTGAGAAAGCTGTCTATCCAGAACCAGAAAAAAAAGAAAAAACAGGACCCAAATTGGGGCAACAAAGAAAATGAACTTTAAGGAAAATGTTACGTGACAATTTGCAGGCTACAGGCCTTCGTAGTTTTTGAAAGTAACGCTTATGACTCAATTTCTGTTTATCAAAGTGAATAAACAGATCAGAGAGTTTAAGAGACCTTTCCAAAGTCATATAGCTTGTCAGCAACAAATCTGGATCTAGTTCTGACCTGTGATTTTATAAGACTTTATTTTTTTTTTATTTCCCCTTAAAGAGATCGATGCAAGGCACCTAGGGAAAAAAATGCATTAAGATCATGACCAAAATGGTGAGAACTTTCTTTCAAAGTATGCTGTGTCCTTATAATTTGCTCACTGCTCCTCTGCTCTGTCTTTAGCCACAACAAAATAATCAAAGTCCCTTTTGATGATTAGTCACTAAGAGCACTATACTAATTCTTTCCTAACATAACTAGAACTATTTGAAGCCCCATAAACCAACAAAACTAAGATGGCCTCTTTGGAACACTTGCAAATAAAACTGCTGATACATAAAAAAAAAGATAATAGGGGAAACTGAGTTATAGGTTTCTTCTGACAGAGGTTAAAGAATTATAAAAGGTAAGTCTTCAACTTTGGACATACAGAACTTTTTCTAAAGGGGTCTCCATTTGACAAGTTCAAAGAAAAAAATCACCCCCAAACCATGCAATTTCCTGCAAATGGGCCACTCTCCTCACTGTCTTTGAAGACAGATCCTGTACTGGCCAAGGGTCCTTTGAAGTGTAGCAGCAAGCATACCTATGTAATTAGGAAGGCAGGCGGGTACACATTCAAATGATCAAAACTGGACTTTAAAGATGCGCTAATGGGAGGAGGAATGGACTTACAAACTGACTAGGAGAAACCTCTGTTCTAGACAGTTTTGGAGAGCAATTTACTGCTGTTCCTTGACCATGATTCTCCTCAAAGCCTTCGAGCCAAAAGCTAACTGCATGCATGTAAATGTAAAACTGTAAGTGGTGTTTGGTCACTCTCAAAAAAAGTGCACGCACATGTATATACGGACACTGAGGTCTACATACAGATAAAAATCTATAGGTACAAAGCAGATGTTGCTATATTTGGTTGTTGTCTACTTGCACTGTTTTTCTGAATCATTTGAATGTTATGAACATTATACTTTCCCCCTGAAGTTCTTCAGTGTTCAATATGTATTTCCCCAAAACAAAGACATTACCTTACATTAACCATATGGATACAATACCATTTTCTAATCCACATCCATATACAATTATCCCAATAAGGTATTTTATATCTACCTTTTTCTAGACAAGTATCCTATTCATGCTTATGTATTGCATTTTAAGTTAGATGTCTCCTTCATCACCTTTAATCTTGAAGATTTCCTCCTTCACAGGCATGACATTTTGGGGAAAAAAACAGACAAGCTATTTCTACGATGGCCATTTGGGTTTGCTGAATATGCCTTCATGACTGATCCTAACATATGAAGTGATAACATGTCATTTTCTTATGCACATCAAGAGGTATATCATGAATTTGGTTGTATTATTGGTGGTTAACTTTTATCCCTTGGTTAAGACGCTGTCTGCAAGATTTCTATACTGTAAAGTCACTATTTTCCCCTGTAATTAAAAAGTGATTTTGAGGGAATACAGTAAACTGTATAAATAAGTATCTTATTCTTCATTCAGCTTCCACACACTAGTAACATATCCATCAGTGAGTTTTACCTAATTCAACATTTGTTCTTATGGTTAGAAAAGGTTACTTTCTAACTTCTTCATTCCATCACCATTTATTTGCAGGCTTTCTAGTTAGGAAGAGCCTTCTTCTTCCCCCCTCATCCCCCAGCCCCTTTTCTCCCCACCCCTGCCTTTGTTTGTCTGCTTCTTTGTTTATATCAGCAGGGAGTCACAAACTTAATCAGTGGACTATAACTTCTTACTGTATTTAATGCTAAAATTATCCTAGATTTCAAAGAATCCTTCAAGATGCTGTGGTTTTTTTAAAATTGTATTTTACATAATTTATACAAATCAGCAATTTCTACAAATTAGCATGTGTAGTGTACTACTAAATGCTTTGGTGGGTAGACAGGAGGGAGACCTGATTTATCCTAGAGGAGCTAAGAAATAGGTGGTAATATGAGTTGGGCCTTAAAGAAAAAGTGGAGTTTGCCAGCTGTTGGCTATTTCAAGAAGAATAAATGATATGTACACAGATGAATGCACTGAGTTGGGGAACACTAGGGCATAAAGTTCAGCAGTGTCTGATAAATTTTGGCAGAATCCCATTAAAAATTTATAATTCTGACAACAGCAACATCAACAAAACAAATCTCTTAATATTTAACTTGGTCACAAGAAAGAATTGTTGGTCGGGGACTATAAATGATGTAAGAAAATAAATAAATAAAACAAAAAATGCTGATAATCCAGAAATTATGTGACCAAGGATTGATAAGAATAAAGAAGCTGTGCCCCAGAAGTATTACTGGGGACTTACTGTTTTTTTTAAACTTGGAAGGAGATAGGTTTGGTTCACAGTCTGTTTCTAAATTAGAATAAGAATAAAAAGGGTATCCTCAGTGTAAGAATCTACTCATACAATCCTGAAAGAAATACTGTTCTTTAGAATCCAATGTGGTTTCACAGGAAGCACTCTGAAGAATTAAAATATTTTAAGCAATATATACAAAAAGATATATTTGGGAGAAAATAGGGTAACCATATGAGAATTGTGAAGTCTAAAGTTTCCTAAGATTTATGGCAAACTTTTAGGAGCAGAATTGATGTAAAGAAAAAGTTAAAAACAATTTTTAAGATGTAAGGTAACAGATAAAAGTGACAGAAGGACTTTGGTTTTCTGCTGTTGTCTTTTATTAAAAATAAAAGACTTCAAAACGAGAAAAGCAAATATGGCTGAAGAAAAATTAAGTTGAGAAAAACTGAACTTTCAAAATGACAAGTTCTAAAAGAGGTTTTAGGACACTAGGGCTGCAAAAACCGCTATATAAAACAATTATAAACACCCCTAATGTTTGTAAGTCACTAAAAGTAAGTCATATCAAAATTAGTCTCCTTATTTTCCCCTGCTTTTCCTACATATCTATGTTTACATTTACTTATATACATAACAATCTCTAGAAATAAAGATATGGATATATATGTACATACATTTTTAATAAACTATTTGAAAGTAATTTGCAAGCTTTACAATATTTCATGCTAAATTCATTCTCTATTCTTTGGGAATAAGGACATTGCCTCATAATCACATTATCATTGTCTGACCTTGGAAATTTAACATGGGTAAAATCATTTTACTAACATGCTATCTATATTCATATTTCCTCAACTAGGCCCCAAATGTTCTGTTTTACCATCTACCAGAAACAAATCAAAGATCAGTGTACCTACTTTGTTTAGTCCTTTTAACTTAAATTAACTCCCCCACTATTTTTTTGTCTTCCTTGATATTGATATTTTTAGAGTCCAGGCCAGTTGTCTTGTAGAATATCCTCCATCTTCATTTGAATGACAGTGGCTACATAATTAGATTCATCATTTTGCCATCATTAATATGATTATTTAATTCCAGCAAGGATCAACACCATCCTAACACCATTAGATAAAAGTTTACTGCATAAGAAAAAAATCACCAGAAAGATTACTTATTAATTCCAAAAGAGGAGTTGCCTTTATGGTAGAGATACTGGCCAGATTCACATTAACCAAGTGATCAAACTGAAGATTACCTAAAATGGGATAAACCATATCATGCTCCTCCTGATATGAGGAAATGAGTATAAAATCTGTATAAAATTCTTGTCAAGGTATATTCTTGCAATTATTTCCAGTTTTAATTTCCAATCCAATTTCATCTACTGGTATCTATTGTAGATATTTGCTTCCTTTTCATTTTATTCACAGTACTCTGAGAATAGTGTATTTCAACGGAAGTGTAGCAAAAGAGGATAATAAAGTATTAATACATAGACTTTACAAGACATTTGGTTCACTGCAATATAAGAATCAATTATGATACTCACACACGAATGTGTATGAATACATAAATGTGTACATGCACACACATTAAAACTAAAAGAGTAGATTGGCTACTTCTGAGAAAACCAGTTCATCCCTAGGGTCATAATTTACAGTGATGTACTATAAACCTAGGGGGCACTAGTCATATAGAGCCCTTCTGCTGAAGAAGATGCAAAGCAGAATGTCCACCTGAAAGACTTTGAACCTAATATAATCTGCAGAAGTTTAATTCACATATATTTTCCTTTATAATTTCTTCATGAAAATTCAGATTTCTTGATTTTTCCTGAATTAAACAGATGGTCAAGCTCACTTTCCTGATAAACATCAGCTCAAGCTATGAAGCAGAGGCTTCAATCAACAGGCACACACACTCGATTTCAGTTTATCACCCTCTGTGTTCTAGCATGTGACCAATCTCACAGAAGTGGCTGCCAGGTTTCTAAGGGTCACCCTCCTCTAGAATTTGTGATGTCATGGTCATCCTTTCCCTAATATCCAATTCACTTTTAAACTGGGGAGTTTAATCATCTTGCAAACCAATGGGAACTTTCCCCTACTGAATTAATAATCCGGATACAGTAGCTTTTTCACTAGCACCTAAGAGATGAGTCAGAATATAGAGAAATAGATGTTGTATCTATGTAATATCAATAAGAATATTAGATACAAATGTTAAACTATTATACACACATTTTATGTGTGTTTTATATATATATATCATATATAACCATATATATTTCATATATATAATTTCATATATATAAACCACTTAGTAAAATGCTTTGCCTGCTGGAAAATCTATGTTCACAGAGCAATTAAAAGAGCCCCCTGAATAACTGTATGACAGTTAGAAACCATAAAAGAAAAACAGATTTGACTAAAATTCAAACCTTAATATGACAAAATAATTAATAAACATAAAAATAGAAAAATAAAGCAACATACACTTTTTGTGGGTATAACAATATTTGCAAATCAACGGGAAGAAAGTTTTTCTTGAAAAGAAAGTAGGATATATATACAAAGTATTTAAACAAATAGAAATAACCAACAAAGAAATGGAAAAATATATGCAAAACTATGTTCAACCTCACCAGTGACCTCAAAAAATGCAAATTGGGAGTCAACCTCACCATATTAAGGTTTAGGAAATTGATGATTAAAAACTACCAGAAAGCATTTAGGAAAAATGGGCATGTAACATACTGTTGGTGGTAACAGAAATCAGCACAAATCTTCTAGAGTATAATTTAGCAATACTGAACTTGTCTTTTGACCTAGTAATATCACCTTTAGATGTCTTAAAGAAATCCATAAAGTTAGACAATGTGCAATATAGCATGGGTTTCAATAGCAAAAAGATAATAAAGTCAAAATAGTGACCAACAAAATACTAATAACTTATATTAAACTTATATTAAATTTAAATTTAAAATATTGACTTTGAATTCTATTTATTAAACATAGCAATGTTGGTAAACATGAAAAGAAGTCTCCTTCCATTAGAACAGTAGGGGGGATTATAATAATATCATTTACTCACCATCTTCATTTAATAAACAAACATACACAGTACATGTTGTGGGATATTTTGGAATACTGATAATATTCTTACAGCTTTTTCTTCATTCAGTGGAATTAACTAACTCAGGGGAGGTTTTCTCAAAGAAAGAACTTGCACATCCTAAGATTTTAAGTCTAGTAAGAGAGCAAAACCTTCTCTTTCGTTTACCATAACAACGCTTTAACAGTCAAAATCAAAGAGCAGAGTAAAAAAGCTACTGTCCTAAAGAAGCACAGAAACTACATGATTTATTCAAGCCTACTACCTTCTTAGACAAGATGAAAATCTCTTGAGTGGGGGCAAGGAGCAGAGAACACCCACTTTAAGTAGAGTGGGGGTCTCTACAAAGGGGTCTACACCCCATCCTTATGGGATAATGGACAAGTACACATCCACTTAACTCAGGGAATCAGAGGAGCAAATGTCTGTCTGCAAAGGTTAAGAAATAAAGTAAGGGAGTCCAGGTACTACCCTCCCTCCCAGACACTTAGCAGCAGCAGGAGAGACCTGGGAGGTATTTGGAGCAGCAGACCCTAAGAAGTCTTGCCAAGCCCAGGGTCATTGAGGAGATCATCTACTATTATCTTGCATCCCAAGAAATCTGGTCTCTGCTGGGAGTAGCCTCACAACAGGACAGAAGATTCTGAGTGTGTGGACAGAGGAACAGAGCCCTTAGAAATGCACAAGGCATACAGGAACATGTTGGGTTAGACCAGAAGGGCAGAGAGTGAGATCAAGGGCAACTGCACAGCAGCAGACTGACATGAGAAGGACAGAGCACCTTTGCTGCTTTCCCTCCCCCACAAACCTGATGGCAACCTTGATGAGAAGGCCAGAAGGTAGAAGAGGGAAGGGCAGAGCTCACTTGTTCATGAAATTGGAAAACCACTTGTTAACAAAGTACATAAATGTGCCCAGATTAATTTTCCACTACTAAGAGGAATAAGGCCTCAAGATAGAAACTAAAGCCAAATTTAGAAAATAAAATAACTTTGTTGCATCCTTGGGTATATGTCTTAAGGTTTGTCTCTCTTCAATACACAGAAATATCTTAGACAAATAAATACAAACATGTCAGCAGTGGTTAGTCAGAGAAAGGCAGAATAACTTGACTTTTTACTATTTATTTATATTGACTTATTTATTTATTTTTGTAAATGACCTGCAGTAAATCTATGTTGCTCTTTAATATAAAACAAACCTATTTTGAAAAGATTTATGACTATTTCAAAATTCTCTTGAAATAGTCAAAGAAATTATTTAGAGAATAATTTGTGTTTAAAATTATTCTGGTACTACAAAGCAGTGGAACACTTCTCGAAGCTTTTTAGTTTTTACTCTGTTATCCAGAGGCTCAACTGTAAAATACAGAAAACTAAATCTTTGTCTTACATCACTGACTTACCTGAAAAAAAGGTAAGACTGAAACACAGGCACTGAAAATACCTGCTCATCCACAAGGAGAAATAATTGGGCAGGAAGAGTTACTGTCTCTTTAAAAAACACATAAAATCCTAATTTGCTTAAAATACACACAGGAACCCAACGGCCTTAATAACCTTAATTACAATTTCCTTCAAGTAGAACATTCATAAGCTTTAAATCCCTTTACTGGGTTTTATTGCCAGTAATTAGGCAAAGTACACAGAACTGTGTGTATGTATGTTTAAATTTAATAGAATTAAGAAGCATTTCTGTCACTTCATTCCCTGTTTTTCAATACAGAATAGAAACATTTACGAAGTAAAAGAGAAATGGGAAGAATTCAGTAGGTGAAAAGGATTTCCAGATTAGTTTAACATCCAGACACAGAATCTGGGTCCTGTGTATATAAATAATTTAATTATCATTAAACTTTCCAAAAACATATTCAGTGGAACAGCTGAAATCAAGGTTGGTTTTTTAATACTCCTGCCCCACCTGAGCCAGCAAAACTTGAAAGCCTTGCAACGCAAAATATGGACCTACAACAGCAGCAGCATCTGGAGGCAAGACCTCACGTAGTGAATCAAAATCCACATTATCATAAGGTCCACGTGGATTCCTACATATTGCTTTACAGCACCCATACCAAAGGTCTCTGCCCCGCCTCCACAAAAAACAAAACCAAAAATAATAATAATAATAAAACCCAAATCTCTGCACCTGATACTAAAATTACCTCTGTGTCCCCATACACAGACAAATCAATCCATAAAAGAATCATATATATGTCTTTCAGAAAGATCAGAAGTCACAACTGAAGTAGAATTGATTTTATCAATCTCAAAATGTTAATAGCAAACAGACTGATGTGCAAGTGAAATTCAAAGGGTAGAACATTTATTCTCCAGAGTAATTACTTGACCCCATGCAACCTGCCGTGTGGGAAATTACTAAGTCATAAAGTTCCATCGTATTCAGGTTACATAATAGTAGATCTTCTCCGAAGCTGAAAAATATGCCCTCAACAGTATACTATATAAAGGAGAATTAATAAACATTATTAATAAATATTAGGAAATACAAAAGTTAAGGGTTTCAAGCTTTTGTTCATTGAAATTTACAGCCATCATATTTGAATTTACCCTAAATTTATAACCCACACAAATCTGGCACAGATCAGAGTCTAATGGGTCTTGCCACATTGGATCAGACTCACAATCCTTCCTGTCCAGAATTCTGATGATGGCACCAAGGGACATGCTGTGGGGAGAATGGTTGTTCTTTGATGTCAACCTCAAAGGTTAGGAGTATACCCAAAACATCCTCGTTCCCTGTAATAACCCATTATAGATCTGTCATCCACAAATTTAGTTAAACCATTTTTGAGGTTATTTATATTTTCCACCCCTACTTCCTTTTAGAGTAATCAGTTCCATAAGTTTATGACTAGCTGGGTAAGGTGCTATTTTCTAGTCCCACCGCTCCCCAAATCTTGCAATAAGGCAATGTTATTGCTAGCAATACTATTCATATCATCCATGTCATCAAAACATCAAAAGATACAAAACAGAGTATCTCCTTGTAGAGCTTGTGCTTCCATACACTGCTACTTTATTTTCTCCCCATAATCAAAGAATCCCATCTTGACCATTTTAGAATTCTTCTGTCTTCTCCAATTTTATTTCTATATTATATCGGGGGGGGGGTTATGAGTTCATTACAAAGAGTAGGTTTAATATTAACTTAATCAATGATGAGAGAAAGCTATCTACTTAGTTTTAAAAAGCATTTTCTGCTGCAGGAGTCCTGAACTCCTTCATTAATATTAGCAATACAATAAACTAGAAATGTAACTTCTCATACTTCTGTTTTCCTACATTTCTCCTGTTTTGTTTTGTTTTGTTTTACCTTTAGAATTTTGTGAATATAAATGCATCCACTTGTATTTCTGCAGACTTAGGTAAGCTCAAGAACTTGTCCTAAAATTTCTCCCCCTTCAATTGGAATAGTGTTGACTAGTAGAGATTAGTGTCAGTAGCCTACAGTGGAATCTGTGTACTCAAG
Source organism: Uropsilus gracilis (assembly GCA_004024945.1). Taxonomy (NCBI): domain Eukaryota; kingdom Metazoa; phylum Chordata; class Mammalia; order Eulipotyphla; family Talpidae; genus Uropsilus; species Uropsilus gracilis. The sequence goes on from PVHY01001206.1 coordinate 28,131, forward strand.
ACAAGATAGTCAATTAAGTCTGCACTCATCTTTAGTCTTCAAGATGCCCACTTGCCACATAGTCCCTTTGTGGAAACAGGTCCCTTATTAAACCTGTGATTCCTTGGTCTAAATTGGCTTAAGTATAAGCATACTCTCCAATTACAGGGTGACAAAGTGTTTGTAGACAAGGTCAAATCATCTTCTGATAAACATAGGTATTTGGATTAAATTCTTCAGTGTCCCTAATATCTTCAATATGATTAGTCTTAGGAAAAACAATTATTCTCTTTATAAGATTTTGTAGCTGTCTGTGTATTTTCTCATACTTTACATATTAGCATTATATCACTCAAGGGAAGAATTATTAAGAACTGTTACATAAACCTATGCGATACAGTCACAGAAATGGGAATTACAAACAGAATTCCCTTGACCAAACCTTATTCAGGTTCCTCTGAGCCCTCTTTCTCCACTAGGGCTCAACTTTCACCCTATCCTTGTTGGGTCTGTACAGTCTAGTCATACAAAAAACCTGCCAAGTCAATTTAGAATCCATTCCTCACTCTTGTTATCAGATCAAGTTCAATATCTGATCAAATTGCTCATGCCCACTCTTGATATCTAAACACATTTCTCACCCCCCTCTTAATATCAGATCACGTTGCTTAATATGTGATCACCTTATTCTGTCTTCAGCAACAATCCTTTAAGATGGTCTAGTAAGAATTCCCCTGCCTTTGATATCACCTTTTAGTAATTTTTCATCCACCAGTCCTTTCCCCTCTCCTACTCCTTGGATAGAAATCCTTATTTTCCCTTGTACTTGGGATTGAACCTAGTTTGAGCCTATGGTCTTTCCTGCTATTCCAAAAGTTCCTGAGTAAAATCTTTCTTCCATTTAAACTACCACCCAACTATAGTTCTCAAACAACCACAAAGGAAAACAAGATAACAAGTAAGAGCAGTTAGGTCACTTCAGAAGTGAAACTGTAGAGAAAAAAAAAAAAAAGATACCCTTCTAGAGAAAGAAATACAGGCTCCTACTCCCACTACCCACTCTGGGGCCAGGGAAGAAATGAGAGCTCAAATCAGTGAAGTTCACAGGAGCTAAAACCTGGGAATGAGGACAGAGCTACAAGACCATCCAAAATTATGAGTTGTGAAGCAGAACAAAGACATTCTCTGACATGAAGTGTGTTCACAAAAAAAAAAAAAAAAAAGGGAGGGAAGGAGGGGTGAAAGATGGAATCTAAGAAACAGGGTCTCAAACACAATTTAGATGCTGAAGGAATTGTTAAAATAATGGTGAGGAAAATGCTGAGGTGAGGTGAGACCTGTGAGGCAGCCTCCAAATTCGATTGTAGCAGCTGACTCTGAGAGAAGTCTCAGAAAGATAAAATGGACACTACATTCTCATACACTAACATGAAAATTCAGCAAACTAAACAGTTTGGAATTTAATTAGAGGTGCACAGAGACAAGAACCACCTTCAAAGAACACCATAAGTAATAGAGAAAAGAACATTGAATACATATAGAAACATACTCTGTGGCATAGCTGTGTTTGCATGGTTATAAGAGTATGAACAGTCATTTATTATCTTTACAAAATTACAATACATCTAGACTGGCAGATGAGAGAGAGAAGAGGGCCACTTAGAGTGCACCAAGGAAGGCAAGTTGTGAGAGTGGGCTAGATTCTTTTCTCACCTAGTGGAAATTCAGTAGATGAAGTCCCAAATGTAAAAGCACAGATAAAATGGTAAAAGTGTGCTATGAAGAGTGATAAGTACCCCGAAACTCAGAGTTAGAGAGAGAGGTGACAGAAGGACAAGGATAGCAGTTTTTCTTAAGAAGTCTGGAAGAACAATTCAACTGAATTATATGTGTGTGAAACTTTGATAAAAACAAAATTTTAAGACAATGGATGTACTTAGTTCCTTGTAATGTTACTAATGAATGATTTATTGATTCTTAGGAAAATTTCAATTTTATAGGATTAAATTAAAATGCCAAAGTAGAGATTCAATTACATAGTACTTAAAAAGTTAGGGAAAGGAAATATACAGGAGAATGTTAATATTTTGTGGCTTGTCAGCAGTTAATTATCTATCACAATATTCAAATTCCCAGATTTTTCTAATTGCCCCCAATTTACAAAGTAACAAAAAGCCTTTGGAACCTAAAGTCTCACTCTACAGTATCTTGCATCATGTAGCAATTGAACAAAATTTAATTTGATGGAGACCAAAAAAAAAGTCATAATATTTTATTTACTTAATGTGTATAAAATTATATCCTTAATCTATATTTCTATTTCTTTGCTACAAGGGGACTTCACTTAAATCTTGGCAGAAAACAAGAGCTTTAAAGTAGACACATAGCTCACCTCATTTTATGATGAACCCTTTTATGGGGTCTCTTATATGACTCTGGAGAAAATGAGGGAAATAATCCAAGCTATCATGATGTGTTCATATATAAAATATTGGACTCACAAGGAAGGAATGCCTGCCTTAATGATACATGGCATTTGTAATAAATCCTTCTCACACTGTGGTATATTAACCAATATTTCCCAAACCTCCCTTAGGTCAACACAGATACCTCAAACAGCCAACCAGATTTACTAGGACCACATCAAGTGAAACCAGGCCACACAGAAGTACTTTCCTACATGAGACTGAAACAATACATGTATGATTTCAATAGTTTCTCAAGCTGTTCCAGTGTTGGCTAAAATGTACGTCTTCCCAGACTTAGCAAAAACACAGACATTATCCAGGCCTAAGGACTTTCATATTCAATAAAAATTAAATTTCTTTGTTCCCTTTGGCCAAGATGTCTCAACATCTGAAATGGAATGGAGAGAAGGTAGGTACATGATAGAAAATCCAGATAAAGCATTAAAAATTACAGCATGTATCACCAAGCACAAAAGTTTTTTCTTCAACATAAGACCTTGAAGCACCAGTACTCTGATGTCACGCCCTTAATCTTTTGTGAATTTGCCTTTTAGATTTAACAAGTCTTACTCTGAGACCAGACTTAATGCCAGCCACAAAATTGCACATATTCATTGCATATATTCATCCAATGTTGAAAATCATTCTGAAAACTGACTTACTATGATATATTTAGGAATAGCCAACACAACAGAAGTTATTTTAAAATAAATACAGAAGAGATGTATCTAAAACAAACATGATAGATTTGTTATTTGTTTTCATTCTAGTCTTGGATCTCACACTTTCAGATACTTTCAAGCCCAACAAAATTAATTCAACCCAAAGGTTAGCATGAACCACCTAAGACTGATTCTCGTTATTGAAGGGAAAAAACACCTCTTTTCCCACTTACATGTTTATCTCATTTCTGCAGAGCTCACCACACCCCTCAGCAGCTTTGGTGGGCTTCCCTTTGCTCTGAGCCACAAGGGTCCCACATTACCTGCTGCTGTTAAAACTTGCCTTTGATAGTTTGGGGTTTTTTTATTATTATTATTCTTTTTTTTTAACTTTCATTCAAAGCAAGCTGGATGGAAAGATCAGAATCAATTTTCTAACTTGAAAACAATTTTCCAGGACACCCTCTCATGTTAACCATTGTTAAGGGCCACTGCTCTATGCCCCCAGACATGCTGGATTGTCTTATTACATTCTTTATATTGTGACAAAATTACCAAACTGTCTACATGTCTTCCCCAGAAGAAAGTTCCTCAAAGGCAGATTATCACTCCCCACACAGCTTGATACCTCCAGGGAACACCTCAGTGGTGTTCCCTGTTCCCTAGATACTGCAGCATCAGTGTTTACTAGGATACAAGAATATACTGCTAAAAGGCTGGGTTTTTCAGTTAACCAGTTTTAGCACATATATCTTTTAGAATTGTCAGAAAGTAAGACTTCTGGTCTCCTGGAATATATGGGCCAATTTAACAAGGTACACGTGCATAATATGCGAAATGTAGTGTACCATTCAATAATATAAATAAAAATGTCTCAAATATTTTGAACAATCTTATGACAACCATATAGATCATGCTTAAAGGCAAATAAAAAATTCCACTTCTTTGTCAAACAAGCCATTAACTAGTTTACTGAGTTTAACTCATCGGAATACATAAATAAAATGATTTCCCCCTAAAACTTTCCTCTTCTTCTGCCCTCCACTCTTAATTCCCAGGTGACTATCAGTTCCCTGGGCATACTGAGCAGATTCCACCAATAAAAGTAAGTACAACTTTATGATGACAGTTATTGTACAGCAAAAGAGGATTCCTTTTTATTTTAAAACATCAGTTTACACTGAAATTCTTTCCTGCCCACACAAAGGCAGGAGAATTGTAATTCTCCTGTGTAATTCTTCAACAGCTTAAAGAGAAGGGGCGGGGTGGGGTGGCAGAGACAGGATTCATTACTCCGTATGCTTATTACTCCTCTCCCTGGTTGTTCTGAATGGTCTCATTCCCCAGGAAAGGAAGGTGATTTTACCCACTTCCTTCACTGTCCAAAGGATCCTTTTGGGCAAAGGTGAGGCTAATACCCCGTTCAACTTCCCTAAACTTTGGCAGTCTCGGTACACATCTCCCATATCTTTCTGCTAACTCTGAGCTGGCAGACTTTATTCTGGATCCCCTGATAAAAGCTTAGTCAGCCCCCTATCACCATGCTCCAAAGGTCTCTCTAGATATAATCCTTAACCTCCACACTGCAGTCAAACCTGCAGAACCCACCTCCAGTGTCTCCTAGAGACATTCCTTTTCTAGTGGTCTTCTTGCCCTGCTACAGCCATCAGAGAGAGATAGAGGCAGGAAACAGAGGCAGATCAAGCGTGAGCCAGCAGTGATCTACATCCATGCAGATCCCAACCAAAGGAAAAGGCCTTTCTTAACTCTCTCTGTAGCACCAAAATTTAAGATTGATTTCTTGAAGTCTCCACTCTTGCCTTTGGAGAGAAGAAACACCCCTTCATCTCCAAACTTCCCAATTTGTATGAGAGTTTCTAAGTTGTGGTGGTACAAACACAGAAAATAGGAGAAATTCATATAAAAGAACAGCTACTGCATCCAGAAGGGTAATAAAAGGCATGTGGAAGACACCCGTTTACATTTTCTTTTCATAATGAGGATTTATTTGTGTATTACAGGTATAACCCAGATAAGAAATGGGAAAACAGGGAGAGAGATTCTTTAGCATAAAATGACTCAATCATCAAGTGTTCAGATTAAATTCCCTTAGGGTTCATTTTACTATTTATTAATTTACACTTCAGAAACAGTGAGAACTCCTCCTCTTTATGGTCACTGCCAAGGAATAAAATTACATCACTTTAATAAAATACAGCAAATTCAATGGAGAAAAACGTCATACTACTTAAGCATCCCCAAGGAGCATGCCACATTGCCCCCAGAGCCCACTGGAAAATGAAGCTTAGAAAGCACCAGCTTCTGGTTAAAGTCAATCAACGCAGAAACAACAGAGTCTTTGTCAAGGAAAGTCGAGTTCAAGTGCATGAGGATCAGATAAAACACAACACATGGCATCTGAACTAAAATGATATGCTTTGATTTTAGATTAAAAGTTAAGAAACCAGCAGAATGCAAACACTTAAAGAGAAAGGATGTACAAATAAAATTAAGATTGACTTTCTCTTAGGTGGTGACAACCAAACAGAAAAGTGTTAACAGGAAGGATGCTGCAGGGAACCCTATAAACATCTTTATTTGGAAGTCCACAAAATAAATATATGGTCCTATTTACTAGGACACTGTGTTATAGTCACAGATAACAATTATTAGGTAACAGAATGTTTAGAAAAATGCATTGTTTCAGAGAGGACTGATAGCAAAGAACAACTATTAATTCACAAAAGCACATGGCCCGGCTTGTGGTCTAGAAGGTCTGTATCCTGTACAGGGAGGAGGAAGTGGTGGATGGAAGGAGTTATGCAGAGCTGTGTCTCAATTACGGCTACAAAACCAGTTACCCAAATTCTTTTAGAACCTCTCGTTAGAAGCTACTCAGATTACCTAAGATAATAAAAAGCCAGGAAGCATAAGGTCTCTTTTGACCACACATTAAACATGAATTAAATTACTGAAATTTCATGGTGTATAGTCCCAATATGGTGTGTTTCTGAGTTTAAAAGTAGGAGAATTTAACAATTTTATACACTGAGGATATTTCCGAAGGGGAAAAAAAACAACACATACATCATTCCAAAATTTTCCCCATCAAAGGCAACGTGGAGAAAATTAGGAGTAAGCACGTCAATGAAATAAAAATTTGCAATCTGAAAATACAGTTGCACAAGATGATTCTTTGGAGCATCGCTTTGACTGAAAAATACTGGAAGCAATCTAAAATGTTCCTACACAAGAGAAAAACTGTGGTCATCCTCACAGCAGGCTATAAAGTGTCCATAAACATAAATGAGGAAGATCTTTAATGTGAAATGAGTTACAGAATATACTGTTAAGCAAAGTATAAAAGAGTATCTAATCTGTTGTCCTTAGAATCAAGGGAAATAAGAAAATACACATGTCTGCTCATTTGTGCAACAAGATAGACAAGATGAATAAACCAGAAACTTGTGAGATTGGTTACCTACAGAAGACAGGTGAAATGGAATAGAAATATAGGGAAAAAATAGTAAGGGAAGAGCATGGGAAGTACATCTCTCTTTACAGGGCCTAATATTTTTAATCATGCTAATATATGACATATTATAAAAACAAATAAATGAAAACAAGGATGGAAAAGAGGAATGCAAAATACAAAAGCATTTCAATCTAACTGAATTTCAAATGAACAATGGAATCACACTGAAGTGGGAAGAAAATAACGCTAAATAACTTTTAAACACAATATAGTAGGGTCAGCTTTACCCAGTAGTATAGAGTAGAACATCTATGACTATTTTATGTGTATTCCTCAATGAAGCAAAAAGGCAAATGTAATGTGAATGACAATTAGGTTTCACATTGCTAGAGGAAAGAGTTAAATGTATAAAAGACAGACTATTAGAATGAATCCTATAGTGTTGCATTGAAATTGGATACAATGAATGCATTATCTTTAATTTGTACTAGTAAGTTATACATGTATATATACTTGCATAGGTATAAATATGTGTATACACACAAACATATATGCATATCATTTCTTACTTTTGTTTGCTGAGATGACTAGAAGTAATAGCATCCCAATAGCAATGAATATACTTAGCATCCATATTTTGCTTTCTAAATATTATCCTTGAGTTAAAGGAGGCATATTTCCTTTGAGAAATAGCTATAAAGACTATGTTACAGAAAGTATGAACTCAGGCAGAGTATGTTGTGCCAGAAAATAGCCTTCAAAGAATCATGGGAACATAACAAAAAGACAAATTCAAAGGGGTGCCTATAGTCAAATCTGTGAGGAACAGAATAATAGCACTGATGAAAATAGCAAACCAAAAATTTATAATGCTATAAATAAGTGAGTGAGCAAGCAGATTAGGGAGAACAGAAAATAATTATTTGAGATACAACTCCAAAATGGGAAATCAAAATAACCCCACTTCAAAATCCATATAGTAATAATAGTTTCAGGCACTAGCTACAATATTGAGTAAATGCAACAAGAAATAAGACTTTATATACTATCAAAATATTACCCATAAGATATGTATTAATTTCAAAGGGAAATATAGAAATTTTATGGCTATGCCAATGCTCAAATAGACGATGTCATTTTTTCATCACCCTGGCAAAAAATGCAGAATTCCAACCTGATTATAAGGAAATAGACAATTCAAACTGAGGAATACTATACAGAATAACTGGCACTCTCTGAATGTCAGAAAAGGTAGAGACTGAAGAACTAATCTAAATTATAAAAACATAAACATGGCAGCTAGAACAACTTATGATCATGGATTAGCTATAAATTATGGATGGCTCCAATTTACTCACAAAATTTCAGGAAAAATGGATGATAAGTGGAGAGAGACAGGGGTATAAATAGCACAAGTGAAATCTGATAAGGGATTAACATCTGAGAAATCCATACAAGAATATTTTACACATATTTAACATTCCTATAATTCTAAAATAATTTTTTAAAAATATATAATGAATCCAAGTTCAGAGAAAAAAAAAGCCAATCAACCCATTTCAAAGAATAATTGCCCATAAAAATTTTTACAATATAGAATAAGTTTATAAAAATACTCCTTTTTTATAAAAATACTGCTTTTAAAAAAAAAAACAGATTTCTACATCACTTCTATATTTCCTGGAAACTGTGAGTAGATCATAAAAACCTCTATTAGAAAAGAAGACTTATTACTTAAAAAGTCAATACACCCAAATGTATTGCATTTTCCAATTGGATTTCCTGATAGAGAAAACTATCCGACTGACTAACAAGTATTTATTGAATGAAAGATACTGTTTAGATGAGCAACTTGAACATCTGATTTATTCAGTTTATTATAGTTCAGTGCCAAAAACAAAATACCATATAAACTTTGCCCAATGGGTTTTGCCAAATAAATTACCAAGCTGGTCAGTGTGGTAGGATTACCACATGTAGGCAGAACTTTCAATACAGTCTGGTAATGAAAACAATTTTTGATTAGTAATTGAAGGAATTTACTGGAAATGTATCCTTCATTTCAAAAGCATTTTTATCTGGGAAAATACAAGAGAACTTGCATTTGAAAAAAAAAAAAATCAGGCAATCCATGAGTTCAATTACAACAATTCATTCCAAGTAACCACTATCTATTAGGTTCTCTTTTTTATTAACCTTTAATTGACATGTACCATTGTGTAAGTTTAAGATGTACAACGTGTTGATTTGATACATTCATATATTGCAATAATATGATTATCACTGTAGCAATAGTTAATACCACTATCACATGACACAAACCACTATCCATTAGCATGGACAGATTGGGATGGATATAGTGTGGGGAATGAATTCTAAGTAAATTTGGAATCTAATGGAAACAATGAAAAGGGATATTTCATTATTTTAGGACTCCATCCTTCTTAAAACCCTCCTTAATGTTGTAATTCACTCCCTAATATGTTCTAATCTGGTTTTATATTCATCAATCCACATGCTCCTTTCAACATATTTATTTTGTACACTGAAAGTCTATGTCATCTTCAACACTTTTCAATGGTCATCAATATCTTTGACCTTACTAGTCTAGTGGCTTGCCTGAAGTAGTAATTATATATAGATATCTGTACATTGAGATGAAAGAGATCTCAAAAATCCAGTGTGTACAGCTTTGACCAGTCATAACCAGTTACCATTCTATATATTTTACCACACAGCAAATTGAAAATCCACATTCCTGGCTGACATTTGAGGACTAACTATCCAGTGTTCCAGGAGACTTTCAGGGTGGTTTGGACACATCAGGACATTTGGTCACCCTCGTGATGTCATCTGGCAACTGAGCTATTGACCTTCCAAATGCATCTGTACTCCTGATACTTTTTCTAGTTTATCCTACTCCTCACCCTCCTATCACCATCACATACCCAAGTGGATTATTTAAGGTGTTGTAAAATACCACCTTCTCCATCAAACACATTACCTTCGCCAATACAAGAAGCAGTCTGGCTTCACTGTAAATCCCAAAGAACCCAACTGCACTCCGTTGTGCCACTTATTCTTATTGGGCAGGAAGAGGGAGAATACTTCCCCCATTCCCCATGTTTCCTTTCTCCGGGGGTTGGACATACATTGTACAGTGTAGCTACCCATTCCAAAAAAAGAACTATGCACAGCCCCTCCTCGCTAATTCTTCCCCAAGAAAGGTCAGGGGAGTTTAATGTTTGGGGAATTTGGGACAAGGAACCATGCCTGGCAGACCAGCACCCACCTCCATCTTCTCTTTAGAATCTGCTTGTCTTCCTGAAATACCACAAAAGTGAGCTCTGTATGGAGCCAGTCACACTGTATACTTCTAGCTGGATGTCTGTCTGAACCCAAGGGGTTCTTTGGTATCAGCTTTATTGATGACAAAAATGACATTTAGCTTTGTCCTCTGGAGACTGTGATCTCTTGTCATTATTTAATGCCAATAAATAATGAAACAATGGGTATCACTGACTACCATCTCCTCCAAATTATAGGATGCTATATCGGGGCCTCTATCACTTCCATAGCACACAAGACCATGCCCTGCAGGTAGTAGACCACTAAGGATTAAACAGATACAGTATTTGACTACTGATAATTGTTTTAATAATGGCGGAGGGGAGTATCCTGAAGGTGATACGAGGCGAGTCTCAACATCTAAGTCTCAATTTTTTTCCCAACTAAGGAGATGCTCTAGAGACATATGACCTGATAAGCTAAGCATAGTTACCCTTCGGCCCTTTACAAAAGGTTTTGCCAGCTCATCCCCTAAGGACTGTGGCAAGGAGGACAGATAAGGTGCTATTTATTGCTAGTCTCAAGCATATTAGTGACTTATCCATTTAAATTCTATGACATTTAAAAATAAGTAAATAGATAAATACTATGGCATTATTTAAAGCAACACTTGTAAACAAAATTCCTGTAGAGATACAAAATTAACATGCTATTCTCAAACATTCCACACCTAAAAGAAGAAAATGGACTACATGAATCATCGCTTTTAATTTGTTACAAATTTCACCACAGAATTCTTAGTTTGCATAGTATCTACATGGCAACATTCATCTCAGTGTTCCCGGGAACAACGGTGATTCAAGCAAAATGAAAGATAAACCAAATATTTTCCCTAGTAACAGAAATATGAAAGTAGATTTGAGCAATAAGTATATGTACCTGTGGAATACTCTTTACTGGATAAGAAGTAGAGGGTCCCTTGAGGGATAATTCCAGTTTGAAATGAGTTATGGAAACTATTCAATCTGACTGAGACTATTGCAGTAATACTTCCTCCAATTAACTTTGACTTCTTTAATATTATGTTAAGCATTAGGAGCCAAGATAAAGACAGTTCCAGCCCTTCTAGAGTTGAGTCCAATGAGGCATACAAACATGCATTTAACAGTGATCTGAATTTCTCTAGCTGGAGTTCAATTCCTCTACCTCTGGATGAGCAGAGTATCTTTTCCCCCTGTCAGTTGTGTCTGGGACCAAGGGAAAGGTTTTGTGATGTGGTGTCCTAGGACAGTTCAAAAGGTAAGACAGGCTTGTGGTGTCACTCAGACCAGTGGACTGGATTCCAGTTTCAAGAATTAGAAGAGTGAGAAAGCACAGGTGAGTGAGCTAGCTGAAGACACTGTGGAGAGACCTACATAATCATCTCTATGATCAAAGCACAGCTTGCAGTTGGGGAGGGTATCAGCATCCCACCTCTGCACTGGGGCCCCAGCACCTTGCAGGCTGACAACTTGAGAAGCTTCAGAAGAGTCATCAGCTCTGCACTACCATGAGCAATGGTCATGTGACTGCCTCCCCAAAAATTCATTAGATACTGACTTTGACTAGTGGGTACTTAAGCAAGGGAAAAAAACCACAAATGGATGCATGCGATGCCCAGAACTTACTGGAAAAATTGACTAAAAGTGGAACCCATAGTCCTTAGATCATTTCTCTCTTGGCTTATATATGCCCTGATCACCTTTGATACATATAAAATGAAACCAACAACCATGGTAAGGACTAAGATTCAGGTGTGCCCATGTTCCCACAGTCATCCAGAGAGACTCAAATCCAAGGCAAGTCAGGAAGAAATCTAAGGAAGTCATGTTTTTAATAATGCATCAAGGAAAGTCATTCCTTGCTATGCAATGGTTCTCTTTTGCACATTGCTGTCAACTACTTAGTTCTCCTTCTGAAGATATAGTTCAACCTTGGGATACATTTTCATAAGAGATATCTAACATTCTTTGAAATTATTGCATGGGTCCCTGAGGACTGGCAGGTGTTTTACTACTGATGATTATACCACTGTGTTAACATTCTTTAAGAATCAAGATGGTATTTTATGCTACCAAGAAAAAAAATCCCATTTATTGAATTCTTTCAGACACAACTAATTCCATTGTTAAATTATTCTCGTATCTCAAAGGATATGCATGTAAGTCACATTTTTAAACTGGAACAAGTATAACACAAACCAGTCTATTTATAAGTCATGGTGTTATAGGCTTGAACCTACCACCAGATTAATCTTTCCTCAAATAATGGCTATAAAGAGGGTACTTTAAAGATCCCAAAGATCTTGCATCACTAATGGATCACCATTACACGGTGCAGAAAACTTGACTCAGGAAGTTGTAAGAGTAAACAGATGGTGTCCATTATAAGCTTCCCTTTCTTGTGGTATAACTAAATGGACTTATTATGCTACTGACTTTAAAAAAATAATTGTAATGTTTATTACTGATTATTGAAAACACTATGCATCCAACATGCTTTGAAAAATACACAGATTGTCACTATTTTAAAAGAAGGGTTCAAACCTTTCATGTTTGTAAAAACCCCTTCAGAAAAAAAGTAGTGTTACCTGGGTGAGAATAATGAGAAATGACAAAAGGAAGAATAAAAGACCACAGTTTTGTGCACTGAAATATCAAGATCAATCATGAATGAAAATGTGAAAAAAATATCTACTGCGAGTAGCAACACTCGAGACTGAAGCTGCAGTAGTAGACTGTTTCAGTTGCCCCCTCGCTCTGTTAATGAAAAATGGGCAAAGTGACCTTTAAACAGTCCATAAGGCAAAGAAGGTTATTTGGAATCTTCCAGTGATGATAAGTATCCTACATCCCTGGCACAAGTGGAAAAAAAAAAAGCAGAAAAAAGGGCTCTTAGAGTGAAAAAGAATTGCCTACGCATTGCTCATAAGACCATTGACTCCACTACATGGTGACTTAGATTAGCCGAGAACAGGGGAAGAAGAGGTTCAGGGGAAGAAGAAGCTGTCACCCATACAACAGCACATAGCTGGTGCAGGTTGTTGCTTTACCCAGGATCTATGATGGAACATAGGTATATAGAATAAACACAAACCTGACCAAGTTCCTGCCAACAAGCCAGTAACTTGAGGAAAAGCACTTTGCATACTCTTCATTTTAAAATTGGAACTTAAAAAAAAAGAAGGAAATTACAGGAAAAAAACCTACTGGTTCTATCAAATTTTGGCATAACTATAAATAACATATATAGTCATGTATAATCCATCCCTCTGAACTTAGTCATCTTCATGCCTGCTCAATGGTGAACTTTAGGAAATACACTCAAATTTTTACTATGGGAACCTTAATACAAATTTTAGTATATGAGGATTAATGTATTTTACAGAAGTTAATGAATGACTTTTCTCCAAAATCAGTAACTTCTGTTTCTGTTCTGTATTCTGAACAGAACACAGAATATATAGAATATATATCCTATATGTTTAGTAAATATTCCCCCTTTGGATGTCTATGATTGAAATCTCCGATGTTGAAATAATGTTTTTTAAAAACCAACTCCCCCTAACAAGCTCTCTTTTCAAATACACAATCTTATTTTATACCTAAGCATGAATTCTTGGTCACTACATCTGTTCATTCTTTGGATTCATTAAGTCACCAAGTGGACAGGCTATTTCTAACCCTTTCTAGTATCTTTTCTTGTCACCCAGTGCCTTTGCCTTTGTTCAGATGCTTATTAACTGGCACAGGATTACTGTAATAACTTCCAGGTGATCTTCCTGAGTCCCGCTTTCTCCTCTCCAAGCCACTCATCTCCATGCCCCAAGTTCATCCTCTCTCAAAAAACAGAACCCCTTGATGGCAGGTGCTACATTTTACTCAACTCAGAGTGCTCCTTCAGAGATGGAAACATTCCCTTACCTCATGCACTGTGGTACTACAGGAAGAACCATTTGTGTTCAAAATGAGATATCTTCCAATGCTCTGAATTACTCTCTTTAAATATGATCTTATGAATGCTTGTAAACACAAGGGAATAGCCATCTGCCTTTTTAATCAAGAAGCTCTTGAAATGGAGTTTTACAATTCATCTACAGTTCCCAAGATCCTTCTCAATCTTAAAAAAAAAAAAATCAGAAGATGAAGTAAAGGAGGCTGGTGCACTTGGTGATGATGTGGTGTGTGAAAAGCACAAGGAGCAGAAAAATGCAAAACCAAGTTGTATGTTCTTTATGCAATTCTATCATAACTGGAAAACTAAAATCTGCAACCCAATAGCAACACCTTTTGCTGAGTCACTGTCTTCTTTGTGTGCATTTTTCTAAGAGCAATCAAAATGGTAATTAGGACTAACTTTAGAATATGAAATCACCGTATCTGCACTGACATGGAATGCAATGTGAAAAGCAATCTCTCATTAAACCAGAAACTGTGGTTTACATTGTTTAAAAAGTCCATCGGATCACTCATTCTCAGGGGATAGATCATAGTGCTCCTTAAGGACAGAAAATAGAGAGAAAGTATTAGTTCCTTCCACAAAATTCTTAAGAAATCCCATGAGGTTCCAGGTCCCCCAAGGCCCAGCATGTTCTAATTACATCAGGAATCAAGTGCTCTTTAAGTATGTCTTTAGTACCACCCTGAAAATGTTCTTTTTCCAAACTAGGTTCATAGTTCAAATAAACAAGCTATTAAAAGCTATTTCTGAGACAATCTGAGAAATTTGGTGGAGATAGAGCTAAATGAAGAATGATCATCAATTTTGTTTCTGCAGCAATAGGACAATGGTTATTTAAAAATTGCATTTTACCGGTGAATAATGAAGTACAATAAGGGAAAGATAAAATATGTGAGATTATGTTTTAAAATAGTTCAGTAGGTTTAAAGGAAACAGGACAGATAAAGCCTATATAGAATAACTAATAAATGTTGAATTGACACTGTAAAGAGGGGTATAGTCATTATTTGTGGTTTGACTGAAAATTCTCATAATAAAGAAATGTAAGCTCTACTTCTACTTCATGTAGAATTCAAGATAACAACAACAACCCAGCTGAGAAGTTGTTGGGTGCATGGTAACATCAAAATATAAGATGATTTGCTGTGAGCAGACTGTGACCAAAGCTGTGTGAAAATCAGGACAGGAAGCACCCTAAATATAAGGTCTGAAAAAGACCATGTGAACACAGAATACCACATCTGTAAAAACCTCACATGACCTACCATACTCTTCCACAGAGACTAAGTTTCATTTTTCTCATCTTTTCACTGAAATTACTGGCTTTCCCCCCTAAGGGTTATTTTGCTTACTCACCCCAACATATCAAATACATGTTTTACAGCAAATAATTGAAACCTATTGAAAATTCCCTCTACTTTAATACTTTCCAAGTTTTGACTGGTGTTCATTAGGAAGAGGGGGGAAAAAGGAATTGGGTACAGAAAAATATGATGGAGACAAAAGACCAAATGATTCCTGAGTACTTAGCAATAGTGACAGAACTTTAGAACCACTATCTGTTCTGGATGATATTGTTATCTTCCAATGACTTACCTCTTACAGTTATTTCCTTAAGGTAAGTAAGGTATTGGATAAACACAAGATACGGTGATTCTTCCCCTTGAGTTTCAACACATTTTGCTGAAATTTGTGTGTTTCATCGCATTTTGGGTGCTAGTACAACAGGCACAATTTGTAGTTTCTACATGAGCAGTTGCATACAAAGCTTACAGTGAGCATCGGTTTCTCTGCAGACCTTAAACTTCCTTGATACCTGCCCAAGATTTCCCCCCGAAAGTCTGTTTCAGTTTACCTGGCTTGGAACCTGGATGTTGAAGTGCTCCCAGGTCAGTCCCAAGATTATCAGGATTATTATTAGGAACCAAAGACACCATGCATGCTTCACTAATAGAAACATTTTTCTTGATTTTGTGAACATATTACAAAGACATCCTGTGATTCTGCCTACTGACCTCCATGGACAAAAAAAAGCAACATTTTTAAAAAGAGTTTGTATTAAAGGCTAAATCATTTTGTTTAAGAAAACTCTGGGCACAATTACCATTCCCTTTATACCAAGTAAACTTTCATTGACGCTCAGCTGTTCCCCAGACTTTAGAAATAATGAAGATAAAGAAACCCATTTCACATCACTGAAGTGTGTGAAAATCTACAGCAGAATTGTCCCCCCCCCTTAAAGTCTGGCCCCACGTGACTATTCAGCTTCTCTGACTCCCCTTCCCTGTCAAGATCTCACCCCTCCACAGGAAGAGAAGTCCGTGGTGCTTCACATGAACCTATGTCACTAGCACTTTTCAACAATGAGTTGTAAATGTTTGTTCAGAGTTTAGCCTACAAGTTCATGCACCCCAAAACAAAGACCATGTATAATTCACCCTCATACTATGAGTCCTAAGACGTATTTGATGTGCTTCGTTCAGTGACTACTAGGCACCACAAAATAATCATATACTTGAATGGCTTGAGAAATGATGTTGATGACTGCCCCCCTAGTGTATAACAAAAAAACAGAGACCAGATTTCATCATTTCCCCTGACAGCTGCATTCATTCTCTCTTTCACTATGCTCCATATTTTCCAAGTTTCTAAATCTTAATTGTTCTTGTTCTCAAGTATAAAAATCATAGCACATCATCATCTGGCATGTAAATTAGAAATTACAAGTTCTAATATCTCCCCTTTTCCTTGTAGCAATTCCTCATTGCTTAATAATAACACTAATTACCAACATTTGAGAACACACTCTGTCATACTGTTTCAATATGCTTCATATGTATTAACTCCTTTAATATTTATAAAAACCTTATGAAGGACTGTTATTCCAATTATATGGAGGGTGAAATGTATCAGAGAAGGATTACATGTCTTGTCCAAGGTCATTCAGTCTCTAACGGAGGAGAATGCAGAGTTAGCCATCCTGGCTTACATCCTGGCTTTAGGGCCTTCATTGAAAGAATGCCTCATGTGCATTTTTCTGTGTGTTTAAAAGAAAATAGATGTTTGAAAAATGATTTCTCATAAAGTTTCCTTCCAACGTGGAAAACAGACTAGATACTGCAGAGGCATGAGTTCACCCTCCAGCTTTCATACCCAGGCACCACAGTCCCCTCCCCTTTCAATGACCTTAAGTTTCCCAGTGACTACCCAGGAGCCAGGAGTAAAGGTCACCCTTTTTCATTGGTGGTCAAATAATAATATAAATAAGGGGCAACCGAAAGAAATTTGTAACAGAACACCTGTTGCTAAAACTCTGAGAAACAGAAAGACAGAAGACATGACTGAACTTCTTGAAAAGGATTCAGTTAGAAAGGTTATGGCAGGGATTAAAATACCTGCACTAACAGGTAAACACTAGAAATAGACAAGTTAACATTTTCTGCTTTCACCCACCCAATATCTCAAATGGGGTGATCATTGGAGTCATCTAAACTGGATCTTATGAGCTAGACATTGAACAGAAGATGGAAGGTTGAGGAAAGTAAAGGCCTATTAGACAAAAAGAAGACCCACCTGAGAAGACACTCAGGCACAATAAGAACTGCAGTCCAGTGGGAGCACATGTTACAGGGCAAAGAGTCCAAAGCTGTTACAGAGTCAGAACATCTGACTGGTTCTGGGTCTGGCCACCCTCCACCATACATGCAAACAAAAAGGTCTTGGATACAAGAAGAGAAAAGAAATTATTCTAAACACCCATGTAGAGGCAGAAAGAGAACTAGCAGGGCAGAGGAAGCAGAACTTGCAGCCACTGGAACTCTAGGTTAGGCAGAAGTGAGGGGAGCAGAGGCAACGAGAACAGAGTCAATGATCCCTGGCCCCAACCAATCAAGGAGGATAAGAAAGGTTGAGTCATATAAACCGCATTCAACATGACACAAATTTGAGAACTGAGAATTAAAAGGGCCTTAAGATTCAATCACTTCAATATGGAACTGAGAAGAAAATGAAATCAAGGACATTATGGGTTTCCAAAAAGGCACTGATCAGAGTCAAGTTTAGAAAAACCTTACAACCCAAGATGAAGATGCTTATTGAGGATGGTGAAGGATTGTCTGTGGACACTGTGACAATGTGGGGAAAGTGGCAGAGATGAACGCAATGGACTATAAAGAATGAGACTGTTATATAACTACGGTCAGAAATTATGACCAACAGAGAGACAGCATGTGAGCAGTAGCTCCTTTGCCAGTGAAATCTGGAACAATGAAAGAAGGGGTCCTCCACAAAAGGAAGAAGCCAGAAAAGGAACTTTATTGCCTGTAACTCAGATTTTATTACAACTCAATCTGAAGTTCATTAAATGCTGTATTAGTGAAGGGCAAGAAGATGGAAGAGGTAATCAAAAAAGAAACGGAAGTCACTTTGTCACTGACACAGTGTTCTCCTGACACGTGGGCGGGGGGGAGCTTAAGTGACAAAGTGAGGAAGGTAAGGAAGTAAGGAGCTGAGTTGATAACTATACCCATGCTAGGTGCAAGATAAGCTGTACTGAGGGCAACAATGAACGGTAAGAGCTAAAGGAAGCATGAACAGACCAGGAAATTAAGGGATCACAGGCTTTTAGCTTTAAAAGATCTTTGCTTTACTTTTTTGCTCCTTTAGACTCCTCATGGCTGAGCTTTCAAATCCTTACCCATGGTAAATGTGGACGGCAGGGAGCAAATGAAATAATACTCACAAAGCACATGGCTGAAACATGCTATAAACAAAGATAAGTGATAGTTACATCACTAAAGGGAAGCAGTATTGAACAGTCCCAAAATAGAAGCTATGAAAAATGAAAACCACCTAAGGCAGTCTGTGGTGTGAGGTGAGAGGACAATAAGAGCTATTGTACCCAGGCAAGTGTCTTGATAAACAGGGCTTTCAAATCATAGGTTAAGTGTACTCAATTTGTAGTGGAAAGTTTACTTTGCTTAAGATAGATGTTCTATTTACATGTTAGTGTTTGGTCACTTTAAAATCCTGGAGGGAGGGGAGGGCAAAAAATGTCTCCAAAGCACTGAACTAGAGAGACCAGTTTGCAAGAAAGGGGGTTGTTCTTATTCCTGACTTGCTGGAAGAGAGACCATCTTGCAAGGGAGATGTTCTTGCTCTTGACCTGCTAGTAGAGACACCACTTTGCAAGGAAGAGGAATGTTCTCACTCTGTCAAGGTAAGAAGAATCATGTTTCATCTATTTAGTTTCTGTAATGGTATCAAATAATACTTGGTTCCCAATAAGTAACAAAAGGAAATTATTTTTAAACATTGTATCAAAAACAATGTAAAAACTCTTTTTGCTAAATTGCTACAGGAAAAGTTATTTTAATATGGTTATGCTTTTTTTGCCAACACGTTTTGAGAAAAAGTAGTATCTTTAAAAAAGCAAAGAAAAAAAGCCAAAGACAATCTTTTAGCACCTCTCTCCTGAAAGGATGCCAACATTCTCGCATTCCACATTTAATTTGAAGGAAATTAAAGAGATACCCGTAACAACTTGGCTGAACTTTTAATTGTGATAGCCAGTCGAGAAGGAAAGGAATGTAAAAACTCTGCAGCCATGGCAGAGTTTCCCAAGCAGGGACAAGGAAAGGAGTCTCAGGGGTAAGATGCTCCAGAAGGAAGTGAAATGATAGTCATTGGCACAAAATATTGTCTTGATGACCAGGAATTTTAAGAGACATTACATGGATAGAACTACATTTAAGATACAATCAATGGTAATTTAGAGGAGAGAAAAATGTTCAGTTTTCCACTAAAATAATTTTTAAGGGAAACGTAATAATTTTACTGTTTTATAAATAACCACTTCTAGTACAGTCTAACCACCAACAGGAATTCAAGAGACCTTGGTTCAATAAATCTTTATCTCACAAAGAACTGACATGTCCCAATAATGATGCTACAATTCTAAAGTAGGTTTATGAACAGTCACAAAATGTCACTGATTCTGTAGTCCTGAAAGAACTCTTTGGAAGATTTCTGAAGGTCCTGAAAAAAATCTTTGGAAGAAATTTAGGAAGTGATCAAGAAGAAGGAAGGATCTGATTTTAGAGGTAAATTTAATTTCAAGCACAAAAGTTTCTCCTGATTACAAAATCCATGTCAATAGACACCTAGCCTCAAAAATCCAAATTCAGACCATTAGTTCCTGTCTCCCTTTATGATTAATTTGAGACTTTGAGCATATATGGAATTCTGTTTTATTCACTATTCACAAGTACCAAAACCCACAAGGACTCCAGCTTTTTTAGGTGGGAGGGAATATAATGGGGGAGACATGTCTGTTTCACATACAACTACAACACCAGCTTTGCTGAATTATATTCACCTTTTCTAGACATTAACAGATAGCCATCGTGTCTGTATATGTTACACTGATATACACACATCTTAAACAGTAAAAGACTTTTTCCTACATCCACCTTAGTGAATTGGAGGGAAAAACATGAGAACAATTTGCTAACTGCTTACTCCACTCAGACTGCCATAGAGTCTGCACTCCAGGAGACAGATATAAATACATGGTTGAAATTAAACTGTGTAATATAAAACACAGCTACATTTTAAATCTCTCCTTCCCACTTTGCCATCTTTGTTAACTGAAGAGAATCTCTGTATCTCAGGTTCAGGTAAGTAAATACTAATAAATACTAATAAAATATGAAGTACCTCTTATCTCAGAAAGGCAAAAAGACAACACAGGTAGAATTCAATGCTGAGGGTAACCCCTGCACCAGACAGAGCCACTCCAAGAAGGCTCGCCCGCACACATTTCCCAGAGTATGGAAACCATTTGTTAATGAGCAGCCATAATTTAGGCCTAGGGCCTTATGAAAAGAAAACGTTTATACATTTGCAGAACAGTATAATAAGATTTCACAAATGCAAAGATAAAATGTGCTATCATTTATCTTGGATTATAATATCTGGGGTTTGATTGCATTGTGAAATGTCCAAATCAAGAACAATTATAGATTTCTCTCATACCATGTGCACCATGAAACATTTAACAAGTACTCCTTTCAGACTATTCAACTGACTAGAAAGCAGGAAAACTCTATTCAGTGGTAGACAAAACTATTAAAATATGAATATATGATGCATAAAGAGAATGAGGACTAGTAATGAAGATGTCACTGGTCATTTTTTGAAACCATTAGTTCAGGGAAGGAATAGTATTATAGCCAATTGTATAAATTGCCAAGTGCTCAAATAAGGCACCTTGAGCAAAACATCACCTGCAAAACATTCTACGAGTGGCATAGTGCATCAGAGGGTTCAGAGTACTAGCTTCAAGTTCTTGATTCAAGTTTAATCCAGGGTACTGACACCAAGCTGCCAATCATATGTGAAATGGGAAAGAACTGAAATATTCACCTTATGAAACTACTTCTCCCAATACAATGGTCAAGGGGTCCCTACTATAGTTTCTTTAGACATAAACCATTGCGGATGCAGACAAACACTAAGTTTTGATCTCAGCAGACACACTGAACAACAAAACAAAAGCCCTAGTCATTCCCAAGGATAGCAATGGATACCAAGTGTCAAGGGAGAAAAATGTCAAGAAAAGTAAAGAGATTGAGAAACGGGAAAAAGCCAAGATGGTAGCTGGAAGCTACACAGTCAGTAGCACTAAACCATAACTAACTAGAAGCAAGAGTGCCCAGAGGACTGAGTACTTAGAAGCCTTTCCCTTACCAGCAATCACCCCACTATGCTTTACCCCTAGGGGGCTGCAAAACAGTAATATTTTATAGCTTTTCTGTTCTTTGGTATTACTTAATATAACCTCTGGGTAAAATCTGGTATACAAAACATCATTAATGAATGTGAAAAGTAATCATCTACCAAAACACTATTCGATGTTTTCAATCGTATTATAAATATTCAAATTTAGTTTTCAATCCATCTTATATCAGAAGGCCATGGATACTAAGGGACCACTGAGGCCTCACATCATGTCAACAGGGGTACTATCTTCTGATAATGATGAATTTGCACAGATGTTCTTCAAACATCTGGGCAATGAGCCTCCCTCATTCAGTGAATAATTTGGTAAATAAGTCAGAAGATATAGCTTTAGAGGAAGACCTGGTATTATTTACCCAAAGTAACAGGACAAATTATCAGATTGACACCATGAGGATTTTTCTTTATTATAGAGAAACTGATATACGAAAGATCTGATTTTGTGGATTTGCTAAATAATGATGCAGAAAATAACTGAGACTTTTTGGTTCTTAGTAGATTATAGGTATTATGTTAAGCACTATAGCAGGTAGGGTTCTCTAATCCTTTCAGTTACCACAAGCAGGGAAGTATTATTAACATATGTATATCAGATAGGAAAACTGGCCAACAGAGGTTGAACAAGTTGCCAAAGACACACGGCTTACAATGAAGGTGCCACCCACAAACCATCTTTGTCCTCTATATATTCCCCCAACTTTAAGAAAATCCTGAGGAATTTTCAGAAACTAAATTGCAGGATCACCAAAAAAGAAAGTGGAGCTTACTTACTGACATCTATCCACCTTTTGCTCCCATGCTAGACTTCATGATCAAGCAAAGTTAAAATGTGAAATAGCCAGAAACAGTGATCATCAAAAATAACTAGTATCATAAAAATAATATAAAAAGGAAATACATGCATTTTTTTTGGAGTTTCACCACTTTATACGATCTACCTGGAAACCTGGCTTTCCAAAATGACTCATTCTCTAGAAATGGTTTAGACTTGACTGCATGAGTCCCTCATTAAACATTTAAACCTCTAATGTTTACAAAGTACACAAAAAGCTCCTTCCATTACTTTTTGTTTTACCCCAAGCTGGGAATTATAAAATTAAAAAAGTTTCTATCCTGTACATAATTCCATAATCTCAGAAATAAACACCATCAGACCACTCACCACTCTAGTCTTTCCACTCGTTAGTCAACATTGGGAAATCAGCACCCTCCAAGCCACTTGTATTTCCAGAATAGATTTGTTTTCTATCTATTGCATCTTCAAGTAGAACTTCTGCCCAGAAAAAAAGACTTCCAAGGAAAATCATTTACTTTCTACTTATATGTACATAAGTGCTGGAATGTTAGCTTTCATAAGATTTATTCATAAGATTTAAAAAGCTAATGATATAATGCTTACCTTTAAAGAGTTTTTATAAGATTAAACTTAATTCTCTTGGATAATGTATCTTCTTTCATAAGATTGTACTATATTTTCTTGTTAAAAATGAACAACAAAAGTAGGCATATATAGGTTGATGAAGCAAATACAGTAAATACATGGATGTTGATTTTACTACTTATATTTTTTATTAGTCCCAATTTCTCAAAATTAAAAATGGAAATGTTAAATGACAAGAGGAAGCAAAGTGGCATTAATGAAACCCCATTTGGACTGAAAAAGCAAGTTGAAAACCTGAATAAATTGAATACTCTAGGGAAAACCATCAACACTACCTGGGGAAGTTTGACCTGGACCTGAGCTTTTTCACTGAGGTGAATAATTTGCACCCATCTCACCTCAGCTTTGGGGAAAAAATGGCAGCACAATATATTCTGTAAGATTAGGAGAAAAATTACCTATTTCTCCAGAGACAGAAGAATCACCAAGTGGAAAAAAAAAGTAAGTTTTTCCTGGGTTCCATCTTGACTGACTTGAACCTTCTGGTTTCTTCCTGGGGGGTTAATTACAGTGATGGCTACAGCAACATGCCACAAATGAATCAAGAAGTGAGGAACCCTCTTACACCAGAAAATCAAAACCACTTGTAAGGACGTGTTGCAAGAGCTGAGGAACGCTGTAGGGCTTCAGCAAGGAGACAAGCTTCTCTACCCCAACACACCCCAACCCCGCCAGTAACACATTTGGCTAAAGGAGGAAAAAACTCACTGAAGTGTTAAGGGAAAGAATAAAAACTGATACTCGATTTTTTTAAAGCACATCTAAATGTTAATACAGGATGCCTATTATCATAATGCAATCTACAAGTCAGAAGTTAGAAAGGTTGATTATTAGCATCATTTGAATAGTACATATAGTTAACAGTATTGCATCGTATTATTAAAATGTACTAAGAGGACAGCTCTCAAGTATTCTTACCATGAAATAACAGTTATATAATAGCTAACATTTAATAACACTTAGATTGTATTATGGAGGCAGTGGGAGGAAACTCTGGGAGGTGATGGACAGGTCTACGACCTTGGTGATGATGGTTTCATGGGTGTCTACTTAACCCCAAGCATTCTGGATTGTATGAAATAAATATGGACAATTCTTTACATGTCAATTTCACCTCAATAAAATTTTTAGCTTTTTCTATTTTTCAGTTTTTCCCTTTTATAGCAAGAGTTTTGACATTTTGATAGTCAACTGTGTTTGACACAATTGCATTGACTTACAGCAGGCAAGCCTCTCAGAGAACCTTTTCCCCATAGAGACATCTGAGTTGGCCAGCAGGACCTCTAGCCTGACACAACATATAATTACAATCTCCAAACAATGAAATATTTAAAACTTTTGACTGAGTATAAAGTATGATGAAATCACACCCACAAGCAGGGTTAAGTAAATAAAGTTTGTCTTCTTCAAATCCTCTCTTGGGCATTTCTATCCTAGTTCTTTGTGTCTTTCACCAAACTAAGCAATGTATATGTGAAAACACTGATTTATACATATAATTTTTAACAAGTAAAAATGCTGTAATATAAAAAGGAAAATTTTAACTTTTTCAGCAGGTAGAGAATTTCTAACACGATTCATTTTCACAGGGAAGTAAGCCTATTTATGTAAAACTAGGTCACACAGGAACTGGGTCATATAGAAAACCAGGAAATTGAACATAGGCTGAGTTAGGTTTCTAGATAAACATGTTTCTATGAACTTAATTGCCTCATTCACCTTAACTAGCAACACCCGGTGGCTCTAAGCGCTCACATTTTTCTCTTCTTCACTAGAAGCAGCTAATATAAAACATCTCATTTCTCTGAGCTCACCTAAGATTTTCACATACTTCCAGCAGTGAAGAATTCCTTAGTACTGTGCTCAACGATGTCAGATTAATAAAATTGTACTGTTTCTCTAACTTCTACTTAGTTTAGAAATAACGTAAGTGGTCCTTGGGTTAGAATGACTTATTTTTTTTATTTTTTTGGTTTTGTTTTTTTGTTTTGTTTTGTTTGTTTGTTTTTGTTTTGAGACTAGGTCTCGCTATTTTTGCCTGTGGAACCGCAGGCACCCGTTGCCCGGGGTACCACAGACTCAAGCAATCCCCAGCCTCAGCTTCCCAGGTAGCTGGATTACAGGCACGTGCCACCACTCCCAGCTATTTTGGGGGGGACTAGGTCTCCCTATGTTGTCTCGAGCGGGACTCAAACCACGATCCCTAGCCCCAGCTGCTTCATAGGCTGAAGCTTACAGGCACAAGCCACCATGCCCGGCGTAAAATGACTTTTAAAAAGGCATTTCAGGGAAGCTTTCAAACTCATGAACAGTGAATTTATTAGCGGTCTGGTGTTAGAGAAGGTATGGGGGTAAGAGGATATCCACAGTAAGCAAGTAAGAAACAGTTTGCAGCAGTGACCTTGATTTGGTATCAGCAATCTTTCATGGGCAAGTATCCATATTTAAACCTCACAACAAAATCATAAGGTGGTTACTCTTACTCCCACTTTACAAACAGCAAAACTGAGGCACAGTTGTAGACTAAGCTTCCATCTACAGAATAAGAGACAGTCCACTATTCTGGAGAGCAACTGGTAATAAGATCAAGAACCTGAACAGAGCATGACTGGACCAGAATGTCTACACTGGAGTCCTAGTTATATCACTTAACAGTTCTATGCTCTGGGGCAAATAGTTTGTCCTCCTGTGTCTCAGATTCTTCATCTGTGTAGCAGGAAGGAAAAGAAAGCCTACCTCCCAAAGTCATCTGAGTATTAAGTAAGATGGAATGAAACCTGAAAAACTAAGCCTGGCACAGAGTAAGTGCTCAATAAATGTGATAATTAGAGTAAATTAGTACTGCAAATAATTTTTAAGGAAAAAGATGACATGGGAGAGGATGTTCATATAGTATGATCAAGAATACTGAAAATAGAAAAACACTTAACAGCTCAACAGTAAGGAAATAGATTTTAAAATTTCATGCTGGAAATAATTTATGATGCAGGCATTATAATGTTGATTATTTGTTAAGCAACTTTAGAATGTGCTTGTGATGTAATCTTTAAATCGTATATTTATATAGAAGAGGAGGAGATATCTAAAATGATAAAAATCAATGTTAAGTCATTATTACTGAGCAGAAATATTGTTGGTAGTTTTGTTTCTTTGAATGTGTTTTTCCCTATTGTTTAAATGTACATCAGTGAGTAAATGTTGGTTTTATATTCATTACAATAAAACTCAGTGGCTTTTTTAACTACAGCACCAACTGAATTATAGCACTATGTTCATATGAGTTTGTATATGAACATAGTGCTATAATTTTCTATAACTTGCTTCCAAAAAAACACTTTATAAACAATTATAGGAGCTTATTACCGTAATAACTTTGAAACCCAAATGAAAAAAAGTCAGGCATAAAAGGACAAGAACGACCAGCCCTAATTAGTGGTTCTAGGTCATTTGTTTTCCTAAATATATAATAACTGAAGGGGTAAAGAAATTCATTGTCAAGAATCAGTAAAAACAGCTTGGCACTGTATACTTGTCAGTTCTGATCCTCTGACTTGCAATTTGATCAGTTTCTTCTGTTCATAGCACTTTTTGCTATCTTAGAAACACGCTGAAGGTGCTTTACTCCTAAGAAAAGTAGACGCTTACAGCATTTTATTTCTCCAGCAACAGGTTTGTCTTTTGAGCCATGTACCAAATGTGTTTACCTTTAAAATTGCTAACATGTTTTTTAATTTAATCTCCCTATAGATATTGTATGGATTAAATTTTTATTTCATTAAATAAAATTAAACATACATATTATAAGTAGCTTCAGTGGGTACTATGCTGATAGTAACTTCATTATTAGCCATGTGCTAGGTAGAATAAATGAAGGAAGGGAAAGATTTATGCAAGAACAGGAGAACCAGCTGCAACTAATATTTAGGAGGCAAGTTAATTTTTTACAACTTTACTGCTACTTATTCACTAAAAGCATGTTATCTCTAGACCCTTTCTTCACATGCCTGCAAGTTAAAGACTGTATGGCATAAAAGTCATCATTGATGGGCTTGGAGAGCACATTATAAATGACTAATACCACTGGGTAAAGCTTGGGGAAACATTAATCCTCAGGTGACGTTACTTGTATTCTACAACACCCAGTTGATCTCCTCAAATATTTTCCTTCCTCTGCTCTCTATGCCTTCCAGAGTGTTTAAGTAGCACAAAGTACTATTTTTTCTACCCAATGAGCCTCAGATTACACCAGGCTGAGCTACTGTGTATTCATCCACTCAGGAGCTTCTCTGAAAGCTGTTAACAGAAAACATTATCAGAAGATGGCTAATAGGATTCAGGTTTACAGAAGGTTTGCCTTTCATTTCTGTTAGCTGAAGCCAAAAAGAATTTTTTTTATTATTTGACCAAAAATGTTTCAGTAAAAAGAAGCTATTGGAAGAGGCAACTCTTCTTTCTGACAGGCAGTGACTTAACACAAATCAAAGCATTTTATTCACTTGCACTGACGATGACCTTCTGGTCAGTAGAACATGGATCAACTCCTTACTCTGGAAACTGGCAAATAAGGGGGAAGGGGGAAGCATGTTTCTTACTTTTCCTATAAGAGTTGTTTCATAGTAATCAAGTGTCTATGCCAGGCATGGTGGCTCATGCCTGTAAGCTTCAGACTATGAAGCGGTCGGGGCTAGGGATCGTGGTTCAAGTCCCGCCTGGGGCCTGTAGCGAGACCTAGTTCCAAAAAAAAATAGCTGGGCATGGTGGCGCACGCCTGTAATCCCAGCTACCTGGGAAGCTGAGGCTGGGGATTGCTTGAGTCTATGATACCCTGGGCAACGAGAGCCTGCGGTTTCATGGGCAAAAATAGCAAGACCTAGTCTAAAAAAAAAAAAAGAAAAAGAAAAAAAAGAAACATTTTCATAGAATTTCAGTAAACATGGAAGGAATAAAATTAGGGGAAAAGTTACTAAGTTTACAATCCCTGATGAAACTGACTCAAACAAAACCATCCATAGGAGAAACTGTAATAGAAAAGGTTACTGGGAATCTTAGAGTGGAAGGTGCAGGTTCTTATCATATGAACCTGCCAAGTAATCATCACATTGCTAGATATGACATGGGACATACGTGCTTCCCAACGTGCTGTGATATGAGTGTTGGCCAAAAGTGTTGAACCTGAATCCTAGCAAGCCTTCAAAGGAAGTCCCTAGTTTACAAAAGTGAGGCAGACAGAGAAGCAAGTCAGCAGACCACCACAAGGAAACAAAATCCAGAATGGCAGATAATCTGCAAAAAGCAGACCTGGGTTTTATTGATGTCAGCAGCATGAAAATGGGTGGGAAAGAAACCATCAAGTCCAATGAATGACTGCTACATGAATACAGATTCATATATACCAGCTAGTGAGAGATGTTTTCTAGATGATTGATGAAACTGATCACATACTGATCAGGAACGGAGACCAAGAAATAACCAGTTTTGTTAAGTACATTAATGATGTTTGGCTTAAAAACGTCTGTAAAAAAATCTATGATTTACTTCATAAAAATACAAAAAGAAGTAAAATAAAAATGAAGTGTGACAAAATCTCAGTTTGTTCAGTCTGGGTGACTAGTCTGTGGGGACTCAACAAGCTACCCCTTTTTATGTTCGAAAAATTTCACAATAGCGCTACACACACACATACCATAGATAGTATATGTAGACTATACCAGAAAACTGCAGTCAGTAGGTAATCCTGGTGTTGCTATAATGCTCCATATTAAGCAATTCTAGCAGCTCTCAAAGATAGGACACACCATTGTTTAGCTGGGAAAACAGCTAAACAATGTCCAGTTGAATAACAGAAGTTTATTTGATTCATGGATTCACTTGCAAAAGTACTGAACACACTCAGAGTTTGTTTGGATTCAAACAGTTTCAAAGAACTTCTAGAGCAAGAACTAGAGTTCTCCTAATCCAAATCTTAAACACATCTAAAGCATCCCACCGTGGGCCACGATTGCTCAAATCCAGAGGTGTCGTTAATATCACGTTTGATGTGCAGTCTGGTAGTCTGTGTACCCATCGATGTCTTCCTGTTAATCACTTTGCCTCAGTGTTCACTACAACTGGTCCTAATTATTCAGTATTACAGTAAATAAATATTTATTTCACAGGGTCATTGTGAAAATAAAATGAGGGGTTATAAAGACCTTCATGGGTCTGGTGCAGGTTGGACCTAGTGCCTGTGAATGTGACCTTATCTGGAAATAGGCTCATTGCAGATATAATCAAGTTAATATGAAGACAGCAGGTCCCGAACTAGTAAGTTTGGCATTCTTATAAGAAGAGAAGAGAGCTCAGCTTGGAGGGAAGAGAAAAGATGAAGGCAGAGGTTGGCGTCAGGCTACCCTGAGTTCATACTATCCAGGACCACCACAAGCTGAAAGAGACAAGACAGGCTCCTCCCCTATAAATCTCAGAGGAAACACGAATCTGCTAACCCTCTAATTTGACCTTCTAGCCTCCATGACTGAAAAACAGTATCTGTTGCTTCAAGCCACTCAATTTATGATAATGTGTTGCAGGAGGCCTAGAAGTGCATCCAGTACTATGATGTACTCTCAATGCACTTCTAAAAGCAACAACATCTAGAGCAAAGCAGAACATTGGTGTGAGCTGAGACCTCCCCCTGCTCATCTTCATTCTAGGTAAACAGTACTCTTAATGCAGCCAATTTCTTTTTGAAATGATATCACATTATCTTGGGATGCACACCCCTTGTCTCCAACATCCTATTATTTGACAATTGTTTCTTGGATCTTAAAAGCTAAACTCCACATTTCTCCTGTTAATTCATTTATATAATCATACTACCTATTTCCTGCCATTGAGAACTTTGTAACCAGTCAACAAGTATTTAAATATCCTTTTCAGCTTCATAGCCTGCAGAAGGGTCATGGCATGCTATCTGCCTTGAGCAAAATCCTTTGAAAAATACGGTTTCAAGGAAGGCTTTGCCAAGGTTTCCCTCAAAGTGGACAT
Source organism: Uropsilus gracilis (assembly GCA_004024945.1). NCBI lineage: Eukaryota > Metazoa > Chordata > Mammalia > Eulipotyphla > Talpidae > Uropsilus > Uropsilus gracilis. The sequence continues at coordinate 58,266 of PVHY01001206.1, forward strand.
GGATCCACTACTCATTCTGTGAAATGCAATTCAAGTAATATAAGAAGGTAGACCTTGCAGCACATCCAGAGCAGGTTCAGGATTATCCATCTGAACAGACAGAGAGAGCCTCAGAGCCTTCAGTGCACTTTACAGGCTTCAGTGCTCTCTCAGGTAACCAGGCACAGGTACACAGGCACTCCAGGCAGGGAGGTTGGGTCAACTAGGAAAGACCAGACAGGAGGGCCTCCCAGTTGCCCCAGAGAATCTTCATGCTCTTCCTCTGCTTCTTCTGTAGTTGAGCTACTCATCTTGGTGATAGTCCTAGTAGCTGCTGCCACTGCATTTAGCCCCATTTCTACGGTCAGGTGAGCACCTTTACACATGCGTACACCCATGTTCATTGGACTCAGGCATCCACAGTTACCAGTTGCAAGCCCCCTACCTATACCCCCAGATGCCCCCCACATAGGCCATAGGTGGCAGCCACCAAGGCTAGTACCATTAAAGCCTAATTAACTCATTTACCCTACATACCCAAGTTTTCGCTACCTGTTCCAAAAGGATTTTCAAGCCCATTGGGCTGTCACAAATCCAAGCTATTATTAATCAAATTTTGTCAAAGGCTTCTTTCTCTCCCAAGCTAGTAATCCCATTAAAGAAACCAAAATATTGGTATGGTATAACCCATGTTGGTCACTTGAAATCTCAGACTTCAGAAAACATTCTAGAAATGAACGTCCTACTCCTATAAGATTTAATAATTTTTTTCATTATAAATTTAAATTAAACTGCAACAATACTCTAAAAATAGTACTGCTATTAGTGAAATTTTGAATGATGATTTGGAGGCATATGGCACAGATACTAAAGAAGCAATTTTGTTGAGTGTCCTCTAGGTTGGCATAGGATTAACAATTTGTCAGAATAGTCAGCAAGAATTTTTCATTAATACCTGTTACATATCAGTTGCACTATAACTGTGCTCCTGGAAACTCTAACAGTGTGAACCATTCTTTGAGGTCCTTTACATTTAATACAGCCACCAGATTTTACAGCACTCTTAACATATCTTCTGCTGCTGGAAAAAGGCAATTTCAATGACTAGGAGTATTTAGAAAGGGTCTCTCCCATTAATCTATTGTTTCCTAAATAAAAGCTACACTATTCCACCCTATAACTTCCTCCATCTCACCTTACTGCTGAAGGATTAAATAAATCACATTCTTCTCCCATATGACAGGCCTTACCTTGGAAGGGAGTGATCTGTTCCTTCTCTTCTAACCCTCTCCAGATCCAGCCTCTCACTTTCTCAAACCTTCCTCTGGGAATTCAAGCCTAAGGTGACTACTCAAAGTTTGCCAAAGCCTTTAGAACAGCTATTATTCACTTCAGTCACTTCCAAATCAAAATCATCTTAAGAGCACCCCTACCAGCTACAAAGAACTAATTACTTTTTACTTCAGCATAAGGTAACAATTAAATTGCCTCAAATTCACAATTTTGGTTAATCAATTTTCAAAAGGATATTTCAAAGCCTTAGATTAATTTTAGTGATATTATTTAAAGAAGGAAACAAAGAAATCTTTCAAAATTGACAGTTTTCAGTCAACAGTCACATTACCCTCTGCCTAACTTACTGACCACCAGGAGAGGTGGGATTTAGTCTTCCCCAAATCCACAACAAACTAACCTCAGCCCACTAATCGCACGTCTGGGAACCACTGCTGTCCACTATCAAACAACATTTGGTTTTCCAAATTATTTAGTCTCATGACCCTAACAAGTTTCTCCACTCCATGAAGCTGGTGAAAAGAACGCCACAAGGAATCCTTCACAGAGAGGAGTCTACGGGTAGGGCAGTTTTTATTTCCCTCAAAGCATTAAACAGATGTCCCAATCCTTGGATTAACAGAAAATTTCAAGCTAATTTGCTCACTCTACTCATCCAACCTGACAGCTGTTCTTTGCCATTTCCTCATATTAACTTAGAAAAGTTCAGAACACTCAAAAGTCTCTCAAAATTCCCATATAAACCTCATTCTTACACACTTCCAAAGAAAGTGAGTCTCTGTATTATTAAGCAGCAAGTGTTAAAAATTAGTGTTCGTGTGAACAGTGTTCCTCCCCGCCCCTCCCCCAACACAGAAACTACCCAGAGAACATGACAAATAGATTAGGGCAACCTGAGTTTAAACTGAGGTGGGGCAACCTCAGAGGACCTCACGGATGCAATTCTCAGTGTAATGGGCTGTCAGGGGGTTCTCATTTGGTCTAAGTTCTCAGAGACCATTTCCACTCCACAGTGGATGAGCTGAGAGGAAAAAAATGTTTAAAAAAGTACCTCACAGGCTACTTTTCAGGAGTGATGGGCACAGAGTATGTCACCTGGTCATAAAAATACTAATTCAGTATTAATTCAGTGAAACCAAATCCCAGTCAGGGGATGGGAGGGAATGGCAATGTAATAACTAATTTTTCAGATTAATAATGATATAGCACAAATCCCTGATGATAAAAGCCAGCTTCTGATTACAAGAAACCATTGAACACAGCATGTAAGTTAAGCCACAAGGAGGGGCCAGAGAATTTTTAAACTCTATGACAGGCTTTAGAATTTCAAAGTAAGACCAGGCAATTTTCACCTCTCTTAAAGCACTAAAATATGAGTGATTCCCTGGAAGAAATGACTCTTCATAAAGATTAAAGAACTTGGCAAACTATTTGGAAGATTCATTTGGAGTCACTAGGGCAACATCCAGTTTTACCAACTGTTTAAATTTTTAGACCTGTGCTTCGTGGAAATCATTTTTTTATACTAATGCTTCACCAAGAGGCTATAAAAGATAAAATCCACCTCCAGATCGACACAATCTCTAGCTTTTATATCTGTCTGGCAGACGTTAAATCTGAGGGGGTTAGATTAGGTACCAAAACCAGGAAACACTACAATTAAGACTGAAAGTTCTCTTTATCCATTCCTTTTTCCCTCCTTTCCGTGAGGGCATCATGACAATCACAGCATCAGGCACATGGAAGAAAGCGGAGCAGGTTTGCCACCTGAACCAACAGAGCAACACCATGTAAGCACAAATCCAACAGATGTTCAGAGAACAAAGCACAAGGAAAAGAATGCAAAGTGCGCCCTCTATTGGTGCCTGTTTGGGAAGTTGTATCTCCGATAGGTGAGACTAAAGCCAGCCCAGCAGAAAAATGTGAAAACATGTTGACCCTGCACATTCAGCAAAAGCCTATTTGGCGGGAGGAAGAGTGTCCTGAGCCTGGTTCCTCAGTCTATCCTCTGAATAAGCAGTTTGATACAAGTCATACCAAGTCCAGCCCGGCCTGTCACCTGCTGGAAAATTGCAACAGTAATTACTCTTTTGTTCATGAGGTAAAAATGAGACTTTCTGAGAAGCTTTAACATAACCCTGTATCCCATGTATTTATTTTGTACTTTTAGGGTGATGGAGAGAATATAACAGCTATTGTCTTTGCCTAAGAATGATCAGTTAAGTAAATTACTTACAGGAATACATTTGAGATAGTGTTGTCAATGTGTTCACAAGTATATACCTGGCCAAAAAAAGCTCTCAAGAAGAAGATAAACTTTTAGGAAACAGATGTCTAAAGAAGTTATAAGCCTTTTGGTATCATGCTCATTAAAAAGACCCCTATTTCTTAAACTAGTATATCTTAATCTGTTGCAGGAAAGAGATGAGCCACAGGCAACTTTCAGATTTCAAAGAATGATCCAGATTTCTCTCTATAGCTCCAAAGAGATAGAAAAGATTTCGCTTCTAATTTGAAGAGACTCACCCATCTCTGGATCCCAAGTTAAGATATCTTGTTCAAAGGAAACATGTGGAGCAAGTTTTATAAGTGTTTTCCATATCCTTCAACAGGTGATACAAATTCAAAGGTTTTAAGTAAATTTAAATCATTTTTCCCAAACAATTGGATAAGGAACATAAACTATGATTAGTTTTTCTATCTGTTAAATAGAAAAATAAATACTTAAGTTTTTTTTTTTCTAAACTTAACTGGCTATTTTGAAAGTATGATGGTATTAAGCTATTCATGTTTGTGCGTACAAAAAATACATACACATACCAACACAATACATGTTGATATATGCACACATGTTTGTTCTGCCTTCTGGAGTACCAGGAATAAAAAGGGTTCCTATCGCCCTTATACAAGGTTAATGATCAAAAATTCTAGCAGTAGAAATGTCCTTTTTTTAACCATGAGTTAACAGTCATCCCACAATTACTCCAATCCTTCCCCCTTTGCTTATGAATTCTTTGTCACTAATTGCACATTGTCTTATTAACATAGCTATTATAGCAAGTTCGAAGGATTGTTAAAGGTCAGGTTCAAAGAACATTTGCATGGGCTCAAAACTGATATTATTCTTTTTTAAATAAATGTTTATGTTGAAGGTATACTGTGTACTGGAAAAGTCAGGGAATTCAGGAAGGTTGGATTCTAGTTCTCGCTTCCATTTAACTGTTAGTTTTATTTATTTATTTATTTATTTATTTATTTATTTATTTATTTATTTATTTATTTATTTATTTATTTATTTATTTATTTTTGAGGCTAGGTCTCACTATTTTGCCCATGGAACCACAGGCTCACGTTGCCCAGGGTACCACAGACTCAAGCAATCCCCATCCTCAGCTTCCCAGGTAGCTGGGATTACAGGCATGCGCCACCATGCCCAGCTAGTTTTTTGGAACTAGGTCTCACTGTGGGTCCCAGGCGGGACTTGAACCACAATCCCTAGCCCCAGCCACTTCATAGGCTGAAGCTTACAGGTACGAGCCACCGTGCCCGGCCAACTGTTAGTTTTTAAATCATACATTTCAGCAGCAATTATCTTCCTTATAAATCAAATCAGTCTCAACTCTCTCAAAAAGCAGTGAAATGTGTTTTTCTGGAAATGTTTTTCTAGACCTATGTAGTCTAATGATACTTACAGAAGACTGTTGAAAAATATACACATATATCTGTATCTGTTCTAGGTATGCTATGTCTTCACACTTCTTTATTATACTGAAGTGATAATACCACAGATCAAAATTATCTTGTTCTAGCTTATCTTCATTATTAATAAAATGCTCTCTGATAAATAACACCTATTTTCTCCTAAATGACTGATTGTTCATATGGGATGAAAATGTCTTTTGGCCTCTGACTCTAAAACAGGTGTTTTTAATACAAGTTATCCCCCCACTGCCCCCATTTCCCACATCCTGTTTTCAACTCACCTGCCTCTCAGAATACACTCTCTTTCAAATAGTAAACAGGTAGATGAACACACAAACCATCATTAATTAGTAGTATATTCTGTGAAATTCTTAAGATTATCAGAAAAGATTTCAGAATGATGATTGCTTCTCCTCAGTTAATGGCTTTATACTAAAGAAAAGTAGTAAACAATGAGAGTATACCTATTATCTGTTTGTTCAAAATTCAACCGTTTTCTGCACAGTTAATTTTAAGAACAAACAACATCTCATAGCCAATCACTGTTCAACCACAACTTATGGAAGACTCAAGTCCTCTATGACTTGACCAGAAATACAAAGACAAATTTTCCAAAGTTCTAGAGAAACTTAAAATATGATGAGATATATGATGAAATAAGCAGGCTGAGAAAACTGAGTTCTTAAGATATAGCACCAAATGCTAAGAAAACTGAGTAAATAGTTATTTCGACTTCAGGGGGAAAAGGTGGGAAATTTCAGGAAGGCTTCATAGAAGCAGTGGCATTTTAGCTGGTCAGTGCCATAGGCTCAACACATGGTGTGCTTGGCAACAAAGTAATCTGGTGTAGCTTAAGCGCACACAGCTTTCAGGGTGGTGGCAGTTTGGAAACATACTGCGGTCTGATGATGGAGAACTCAGATGGGATGTGAAAGTGCCTGATGTTTATTCTGCAGTCAATATAGAGAGCTGGGAGGCTCGAGGTTTATTAGCAGAGAAGTAACATGATCAGATCTGTGGTTTGAGAAAAATTCAATGTGGCAATACTGCAAAAGATGGAGGAAGGAAGAAGTATATGCTGGGAGATTAGGAGTCCAGGAGGGTGGAGCGAGTACATTTCTCTGGGGTTGAGAAGGATGACTAGACAGAAACATTTCTGAAGTAGATACACTAAGGTTGGAAAACCTGATGATAGAGGAAACAGAAAAGTTAAAGATTCTAGAAAGACTTCAAGCCTTGACACCTAAAAACACCATGAATACAAGTGAGAAAGACAGAGGTACACATGCAGGAGAGAGTGCAGAATAGAAAGTGAGTCATCAAGTTTGGGATCATGTGATATGAGCCATCTTTCCTCTGTGAGGGTGCCTGGAACATTTATTCATGTGGCAGCAGTTGGGAAATCCAAGGGTAATACAGTCAGAAGTTCAAAAAAGCAGTTGTGCTCCAGTGAAAAAGCTCTCCAACAGTTAAAGATTGGGGATGGGTAAAATTCCAAGAGAACGAATGGAAAAAAGACAAAACTTAGAAGCTAACAGCAAGAGAGGAGGAGAGAAAAGGTTCAAAGAGGGGAGGGAAGAGCACAAAGAACTATGATGATGGCGTTCCATTCAATGATGATGGGAGAACTTCAGGGTCTACACCTGGAGGGAGAACAATGATGTAAGAAAATAAAAAATAAGTCTAAAAATAATTTTAAAAAACACAACAAAAATTCATCTCTACTACTGTGAAAGGACCACAGAAGAGAAATCGGCACAAGATAGGAGTATAACAAGAGTATGGGGAGATCAGACAAAGGAAGCAACTTTCCTTTGAAAGAAGGAACAGGGTACTTCCAGAAGAACAAGAAGGGAGGATGTAATGATGGTGGTAGAGTTGGCAATGAGAAACGCATTGAATACAAGTCCACCATGAATCCCCTTCAGTAAACAGAGGGTGGGAGTGGGGGGTGCATAGTAACCAATTTGTGAAAGATTGAAGAGCAACAGAAACACGATTGTTAAGCAAGAGAATGGGGACAAAAATAGGAAAGTCTGGAAAGGCATGTGAGGAAGAAATTAAGGATTTTTAAATTAGGGAGATAGCAGCATGCTTAAAAACAGGTGACTGATAGTGAGGTCCAATGAGGAAAAAAAGAGCTAGAATGTGGGCTTTATAAAGAAAAAATATATAGTATCCTTACCATTCCTTCTCCTCCCACCCTTCCCCTGCCCTGTTCTGTCATCCTGTGAGAAAAAGATGGAAAGAATAAGGAAACAGGAAGGAAACTCTTTTTTAGTTATGAAAATTCAATCCTCTATAACCATATTATCACCAGCTCTCAACCCATACCATATCCCCATACATTTACACACACATTTATACCCATACTTCATATTTATATGTATCTATAGCTTCCCTGCATATATAAGTACATACTACATATACAGTTAGCACTAATTAGCACCTTTCATATTTATTCAAGCTAGGACCTGTAACATTATTTACTAATGGTCCATTCTTGATTGGTCCAGACAAAGAGAAAAAAATAATTGGACATAGTGACATTTGGAAGAAAAATGGAAAATTTTAAATTTTATTTTCATTCCAGAGAATACCTACTTTAAGTAGAGGGGTTATCAATTGTTGAGTTTTCTCTCATCTATTTCCTGAATTTAGAAGAGTTAACAGTGCCGGAGGGGGTGGGGGGTGAGGGGAAGGTTGGCATAGGGAGGGAGGTTTGAAATGCAGCCACTTGGGAGGGAAGAAGTAAAAAGTAGCCTGAATAATCCATAAACTGGGCAGTTAGTCTCTGAATAAATCAAGAGGTGGTTTTGCATTAAGGAATTAGAAATGTCATTTCCAACTTGTGATTTCTGCAAATATTGGATTCTACCCAAGCTGGATTTATAAGCAGATAAAAAAGCCAGAATTAAATGGAGGCCTAGGGGAACATCACCTATTCTGAATCAATTCCAAATTTCAGTAGCATAATAAGATGTGAGTTGCGGAATGCAACTTTCTAACCCCTGTGCACTGGTAAGATAATAGCTAGAAAAATGTAATTATACTGAAAGAAAATGCAGCCCATTAATGAAAGAAAGCACAAAAGAAGGAACATGTTTATGCTGCAAAATTAAACATCACATAAGCTTTTTCTCTGAAATACTTTAACTTAAAAAAAAAACAAGCATACAAAATGTAACTTGAAGTTTTTTTCATTTACATGTAGTTTAATATGTTCCATGTGCCATTTTGTATTTTAAAAGAATACCATGAGAAATGAGCTATCATTAATAGTACTTGTAAAACCAAATATCTTCAAATCTGTTCATTAAATTTTTAAAATATAAACACAGATGAATTTAGCCCTCTACGATTTAAGAGAGAATGTTTTCCACCAACCTCACTTGCCAGAAACACACCACACTAATTTTAATAAACACTTCAGTTTCATGGAAGAAGTCAAATCTAATCTTAGGAAATAAGATGTTATGGAGGAAGGAAAAGCTGGGGCTTCATTCTGGAAAATGCAGAAAAAGACAGCAGGAAATACTATCATACCGTGCCCCCTACCAAAAGACCACCAGAAACACCAATTATATATACCTGGCAGCCTTACCACTTTGAAAGAGTATCAACAAGAAGCTTTCATGAATCCCTGGTTAAATGCAAAGAGCCCTATAAGCAGAATAAAGGAGATATAAAATTAAGTCACTACATACCAATTTCAAGAAATCCTGGGAGACCATAATAAAATTATGATTTGTTTAACTACCTTTCAGTAAGTAATTCCACTTGAAATGTGGTTTATTGTCATTCCAAAAAAAAAAAAATCAAATAACCCAGTTGAACATACAAATAAATTATAAAAGGTCCCAAGAGAGATACAGGCCACAGGGGCTAACAGTAGCTAATAATGACCGTGCTTTTGAAGGAGGAAAGGATGGGCCAGTGAGTTATGACTGGCTGTTAGCATGTAGACAAAACATGAGTTGTCAATCAGCTTTTTAAAACACTGGCGTATGTCGAGCACAAGATATTCTCAGTGTTATTTGTTTCTAACTAATTTCAAAAAATATTCTTGCCATGTCCCATTTGTAATGGTCAGACACATTTTTATGATTTTTTTTTCAAAGTAAGGTGAAGAGCAGCATATGACTAGTGTTATTGGTTTTGATGGTCATCACACACAAAGTTTTGACCAAAAATAGAGAAACTTGACGTTGTAGTCTCCTGATCCTCTGCCTATATTTTGAAATAAAACATAGAGTTAAATGATATATTTGCTCTCTATTCCAGACTGGATGCAATTGATTTTAACTGACTAAATTATCTGATCGCTGCCAAGAATTTTATTTCATTAAGAAAATGATATTATAGAGCATCTGAGATCATAGAACAGACTAAACATAATGCCAAAGGAGTTCTGAGAATGCTCCACGGTGAAGGTTTGATTATTTGCAGATGGAATATGAAAAAAAAAAAGAGAGAAAGAATGAGATCCCAGGCACTAATCTAACCAATGCTGGTATCACTGCTGCCTGCATTATAGCACAAAGTCAAGAAAATAACTGATCTTAGCCACAACACTTTTTTAAAAGAAACTAAATATTACTTTCTAGGAAGAAAAGTGATTAACTGCCACTATCCAAAAGAAAGGGGAAATGTTGGTACCACAATAGGCTCTGTCCTGTCAACTGTCTCTGCTGACATGATTTGGCTAGTAGTCAGACATTCACCAAGGAACTAATTTAAATCAATCTCCGTTGGGAAAGCCAATTGTTTGGTATGTGCAACAATTGGTGTAGAATCAATCAGTGGACATGAGATCAATTAAAACCAGCTTAAGTTTGTGAAGAGGGACAATTCACACAACCTGAGTTAGATCTCTATTCATTTCAATACTCTCACAATGCACTCCTTAAGCTTCCTTGCAAAGTAGAATAGCTACTATCACCCTACACTGTCTAGCCAGCCCTTTAAGCAGTTCCACTTTTAATTAAAAACACAGTACACCCTTTGTTGGGACAGATAGTGTGGTCACTTTTAAGGACTGCAGTTAAGTTAGCCAGAAATTTGGGATTTGGGAAGGAACATCTGTTAGGAGAAACATACATATACACTTTGATCATTTTTTTTTTTACTACTTTACCAATTTACATGTACTTAAAAGTATCTTAATTTTATTCAGTGGTAGGGATACTTTGGCAAAAGTTACTATGTTGCACATTGGAATTGAGCTGCTAAATGGTAGGATTTCATGAGGCCCAAGATAACTGCTTTAAGAGATGTGGCGACAGACATGAAAGAAAAAAGTTTTACCTCAGGTAACTGACAGAGGCACAGGTTTAGAGAGGGCACCGCAGAGAAAAGCAAGCAGTATCACTTCTGACCACAGGAGTGTGTGATGTCATTCTTCACCAAACAACACTACTTCCATTCTGCTAGATGAATATACTGAATTCTGCCCAAGCGCCCACAGTGGGACAGACAGTGTGCAACAGAAAGACAACACTGAATTTGTAAGTCATCTAATAAACAAACAAAAACTTGGCAGAAGATTGCAGTATGTCTATACTTAGCAAATTCTGAAGCAGTCTAGTTTTTCCAACCTCTGTTGGAGTAGACTGCAACCTCTGTTTGTAAAGAGGACAAGTCTCCCCAAACACTTCTGACTATAGTGTAATGAAAAACATCCAGTTTTACTAAATAACACCTGGAAAGAAAACAGTTGGATGGAGAAAAGGAGCCACTAGAAAGGGGGAAGAGAGAGATGGCAGAGGCTTTTCCAAGACTGATACCAACATCAAACATTCATAGCCTCTGGGGGAAAGTGTTTCCCTAGTATTCTTAGGCAGAATAGAAAAATCAGTATTTTAAAATGTCAGAGATGAGGGACCAAAGATGATCTTTATAAACTGCAGATCCATTGCATCCACTGGGGAGCAGAAACTATGGGAGTCTCATGCCACCAGTGATCTCAGCTCCGAACTCAGGATGCCAACCTCCAGTCTGAGGGGTAGTTGAGATCAGCTTAACAATATCCTTAAAAGCCTTTGAAAATTAGGGTGTGAAAAGTTGTCTTCAAAATCTGCACATAGGATGAGAGTCAGAAAAGAAGTTACTTAGGTAAATCATAGTACAGATGAAGTGAGTTTACAGCCAAGAAAAATCATGATCTGTTAACCTGAAGACAAATTCTAAGCACACAACATTCCAAAATTGCTGGAGGAAAAGAGAGCATTCTAAGTCACTATTGTGTATCTTCCATGGCTGGTAACACAGGGGAAGAGAGAGGGAGAGGAACATTTGCGTTTAAAACTCCCAGAAGACTTAATTTTGTTTAGCAGCCCTTCCCCTTAAATACAGTTGGATTAGCTGCAGCGACAGCAGAACTCGGGGACAGAAATTCACACCCTAAATCTGCAGGAAAGCCAGCTCTCTGAAACCTTCCTGGAGGCTTCCACTCCCCTTCCCCACAGTGCACACAAATGATGGAGAAGGAGGGAGTGGTTAAAAAGCCACAAGTGAATTTCATTGAGAACAGAAATCTCTCTCACAAATAGCTGCTTTTTTGGGGAAGTGGAGAGGGCAAAGCCAAGCGTGTCCCCAAAGCATCACTCACAAAGGGAGGGCTCCCTCAGAAAACCTGTCCACAAGTTGCTGCTTGAGTCAGAAAGTTGGGTAAATCAGACCTAGGTAGTCCGGAGTTTCAGAAAAACATCAACGTGGTCCTTTTTCTGGAAATGCAACTCCACTTGATACCCATTCCCAGCTCATTCTCTCACCCCCACCTTGTGCTCCCCAGGTCCTTCTCTCTTTCATTCCTTCCAACCCCCTCGTTCTCATTCTCTCTCTCCTTCTCTCCTCCTCTCTCGATATAACTAAGACTGTGGCGCACGTAGGTGGGGAAGACAAGATAGACAAGCTGCAGGAGAGATGATTAGGAACTAAAAGTGAGAAAAACAAAGAGACAGAGGGAAAACAAGAAAAATAGATGCTGGATAAGGAAAACGAACGGCAACGAAGGACAAATAACTCAGGAGTGGAAGTCCGGCAGCTGATGACCAGAGGGACCGCAAGGATTTAACCCCCAGCGCCCCTGCGACGCCAGGCGCCTGGCAGGCGTGCTCCGCTCTCGGCGCGCCTCGCTCGGGTTGGCCGTGCTTTTTGAGGACAGAAAAGACCGTGTTGAGCCCGAGCTCCGGGGCGCAGACAGTGGGATCCGTGCAGGGCACGGACCTTCCCTCTAAGCACCCGGCGCCCAGGGCACGAGCGAGTGCCGCGACCCGCCCCCCATCCCTGACCCCCCACGCACCTCCAGCCGTGGCACCCACCTCGCTTACTGCGTTTCCATCGGTTGCCTTGGCAGTGGCTGTAATCCATACAGTTCAGGATGATGAGCGCAAAGGAGAAGAGGCGAAACTGCATCTGGGCGGTTGGGCTGGGGAAAGACGCCACTCCAAGTAAGGGGACTGGAGGGCTCATTCGAGGAGGAGGCGCGGACCGCCAGCGGGGGAGGACGCCGGGGCGAGCAGCCACTAGCCCGGGGCCTCACTTGTCAGTGCGGCGCGATCAGCATCCCTCGGACTTGAACCTGAGAGACAATGACGGGAAACAGGGGTGGGTGGAGGGTGGAAAGAGCCCCAGAATGGCAGCTTGCCCCTCCGTGCGTCCCAATTTAAGAAGGGGAGGGCGGGGGGGGGTGGAGGGACTCCTCTGCCTGGCACGAGGAGGGGCGCAGCCTAACCCTGAGCGCGCAGCTGCCGGCGACTTGGCGAGGAAGGTGGTTCCAATCAGGGAATTAGCAACCTCTGCGGAGCCTCGGGCGCCCACCGGGGAAAAGGGCGTTGCTCCGACGGACGCTGCACCGCTAGGAGAGCGCCCCCAAGGCGCCGAGCGCGCGGGGCTCCGCGAGCGCCCTGCAGCCCCGCGGGGGGCCCCCAGCGGGGGACCTTCGCGCCCGAGGCCCGGCGCGGGTCGCCTACCGTGCGCGGCTCGGCGTGCCTAGGCGCGGCGCTCCACGCCTGCAGGGGGACGGGCCGCCTCGCGAGCACGTGGGCTGGGGGAAAGTTTGCCGAGACCCGCCTGGAGCGCCTGGCAGCGCCCGGCTTCCGGCTACCGCCGTGGGGGTGGAGTGCGCGGAGGTCTTCGGGCCAGCAGCGCCCTGCAGGAGCGCGGCGGGACGGGCGCGTCCGCAGCCGCTAGGATGCTGAGTCCCCGCCTGCAAGTGCGAGCCGCAGGCGAGGGGCACGCCCCGCTCTCGCTCTCCGGGTCCCTATCCAACCGTGCGGTTTCCCGGGCTCTCCCCCACAGTCACTTCGCAGCTACGACTGCTCCCTTTCCAGGCTGCAGGAGACGGCACGCTCCCGAGAGGCCGCAGGGATGTGGCCAGCGCACTTTCCGAGGGAGAAGCCGCTCGGCGGAGGCTCGGGATGCTGCTATAAGTAGGTGGTGCTGTGGTCCAAGGCATCCACTCGGCGCTGCCCCGGAGTTCCTGGGTCCTAAAGCCAGAAAGTCTCCGGTTTCCCCGAGGTCGTAAAGAGCGCTGACAGCCGCCAGCGGGCTCCCCCCCTGGCGATTCCCCTCCGGGTTTTCCGGGAGTCGGTGGCTGAACGGCGGGGTCGCCGGGGGAGCGGCGCCCTCTGACCCTGCCGGCCCGCCGAGCGCGGCCGCCTTCACCCCCGAGGCGTCCTCTTGGGCTCTCCCGGGTCGGCTTCCACCTCCGCGCGCCTGGCAGCGGGAGGCTGCGACTGCAGGCTTCGCCCCCGACCCTCGCTCGCCGGTTCCCAGCGAGGGCTGCCGCTTCTGACAGGCCGAGTTTAAACCTGAGCGCATCTTGGGAGACGCCTCGTTTCTGCCCCTGTTCACATCTTGGCTTCGTTTCGTGGAAGCTCTGCTGGGGCGGTAGAGATTAAAACGCGCCCTCGGTTTAGGGAGTGAAAAAGTATTTCCAGTAGCTTCTGTTGATGCTCACAGCCTACTTTTCTTCGCTGTTTCTCCTTCAGAAAAACTTATTTAAAAAAAAAAAAACAAACAAACAAAACAAAAAAACACCATTACCTCCCAAAAAAAAACTGTGACTCCCTTGCTTGCAGTATGAAAGACATGGGACCTTCTTGACTTCTTTAAAGAAGTCACTTGTCACCGAAGTGTGTCTCATAATTCTCCTGCCTCCCCTCACCCTCAGAGGCCAGAACTTAACAATTTTAGGTGCCTTGGGTTTGAGGAAATAGTCTATGTGACCAAATGCTGAAGTAAATACACTTGATGCTTCCTGGTTTCATTCTGGTGAAGTCTTGCCCTGCATTCATTGCTGGAGGAGCGAATGCGTTTGCTGGTTGAGGAAAACATAAGAAATGAGCCTGCTAATCACTGCAGTCTATGGAGCAGGGCCACAGCCCCCAACTAGGTACTTGCGCAGTGAAATTTCCTTCTGAAGGTCTTGGACTTCACACGTTCACAAGTTGGAGACTTGAGATTAGCCTATGGACACAGTAAGAACACTGAGATCATGTTTATTAACTATCCCATCGTTGGCTATCCAAAAGGTCTAGGGACATCACGATTACATAACAGGATTTATGTGCCAAGAATTGCAGGTTATTCCCTCTATGTGTGCCTGAGAACCCCCAAGTAAATCTGAGTTGAGATCACTGGTTCCATTTCCTAGATAAGAAAATTCAGCCCCTGAGACTGGCCCACAGCATCCAATGAGAGTTGACAAAACACGCAACTGTTTCTCAGCTTTCAGAGTCTTTGCTTTTTTATCACAGAATTTGGAATGGGTTGGAAACCGTTCAAGGTAGGGAGTGGGCCAGCATGACACAATGGCTTCACGTTCCAGTGAACATCCCTCCATCAGAAACAGCACTTCAACCATAAATACATATGTGCACATGCCAAATTTATTGCATATCTAAAGGCATTCAATCAGTGGATCATTTCTTATAAATAAAACCCCTGCTTTCCTGTTCAGGAGACTCATTCAAGATCAGTGGTTATCAGTGTCTTTTAAAATGTTTAGGGGTCAAAATAAACACAAGACCAAGTAGATTTAGCTTTACCATTAACCACCTGTGTGGCCATTTTTTAGAAATGAGACCAAGATCTCGTTGACCCTTGCCATGTTCTGGTCTACAGTTTTCTATTTTTACCAAGACTTTTGCTGTGAGGTCTAACCAGTGCAAAAACAATCTCCTCAATGATTGGTTTTCTGTACAGAAAGCTTGGAGATAGCCAATCTTATCCTCAGTTAAGTTTACAGACCACTTTCAACTTGTCTTCAAAGATTACCTTACATAATTTTAATCATTTGGGTTGCACATCTGGCATTTTTTTTTAACCAGAGATAATTTTCAATTTAGAGAATCCCTAGATCTATTTCATGAAAAGAATGTTAACAGGACCTCCTCTATTAAACATTGGTTAGTGGGTTTAATGGGCCAAAAAAGGACTTTGGGAGAAAAGATTGCTAATTCTTTTCTTCATGTGCTTCCTCCTTTGTGTCCTTTTTAAAGAGCACTGCTGAACCTCAAAAATAACATTTCTTGGGGCGCTTACAGTCTCACATTTAATTTCTCTGGAGCAAGTTTATTGATAATACAAACTTTTTTGCCATTCATGGAATATTTTTTCCTGATTTCAAGAACTCAGGAATGTTCTTGCTACTAAAAAAATACAACGCTAGCAGATCCTAAACTATCATTAACTTTAATCCCATATTTCTGCTTTCTTTCATTTCTAAACTCTGAAATGTGTTGTTGTTGAGCCACGGGTCTCACAGTTTCTCCTTTTGGAAGACTCATAGACTTTTCCTTCTGAGTATAGATGGAGTTTCATTAATCTAGGTTTGTAAATAGACCTTGTCTGGTGTCTGTTTACAAAGCAACATACTGAAGAAGCTGATTTCATGCATTCATTGGTGACAGAGAAAGTTAACTGAGGCAGGGATGGGGGTGTAGATGGGAAGCAACTTTTGTGCTTTACTTTTTTGACTCAGATTCATTCATACAGCTAAAAAGGACATATGGGGGAAAGGCTCTTCACCAGCCAGCAATTTCTCCTCCTCAGAGATAATCAGTCATGTGACTATCACCTTGCAGGTTTTCAGCATACTTCCACAGAGAGACCATGTTAAGAAAAACTTTGTGTACGTAGATAGGTGTATCTAGAAAGGTGTGTGTATATACACACAAATCTAATATATTCTTAGCTGTTTTTTATGTAAGTAGTAGAATACTGATTTTCTAGTCTGTACCTCAATTTTTGTCACGCATCTTAGTATTCAGTGTCAATCTTTAGTGATTTTCCTGTTCTTTCAATATCATTAGATATCACTTCGCTGCAGGGTTATGTTCAGCTAGCTTCCTACTGATAAATTGTTTTCATTCTTTTTCTGTTCCAAGCAATGCTTCAATTAACTTCCTCATGGGTCATTTTGCCTTTGCATTTTAAATTCCTAAAAGTAGAAAAGTTGGATCAAATAGATGGCTGGTTATACATGCACATGTGTGCATGCATGCATACATGTGTGTGTGTGTGTTTGCAGGATTTCTTATCAAATTACAAAATATGAAAGTACCTGTATATTGACCAACCAACAGGTCTTGATTTTTTATACTCCTAGGCAAAAAGTAGGCTCTCAGTAAAAATTTAATTTTCATTTCTTGTCTCTTAGACGTCTTTAGTATGTTCAAACTACTTCCTTTCATGAACTCTGAAAGCTATTATTTATCAAATTTTTCTGCTGTGTTCTAGCCATTCATTTTTGCATTCTAGAATTATATGCAAATAGAAACTTTATTACCTTTTGTAATTGGAATTGCAAATATTTTTCTAACCTTGTCATTTACCTCTTGACTTTTGATATATTTCTGCATGTTACTATGCAGAAAAAAATTAAATTTTTTCATAGTTAAATTTCTCAGTCTGATCATATAACTTCTGTTTTACTTGAAAAAGTTCTTTTCCATGCATTATTTATTACACTTTCATTTGGGGAATGTTTTCAGTGATAAAAACCATAGGTTATTAATGGTTGTATGTGTGCATGATGTGAGCTATGTTGAATAAATTGCTGAATCTTTTCTATGTATTTATGTTCACAGGTTTACTTGACTTTGACTGTGATTCTCATTTTCTTTAGCAAATTCACTTGGATTTCTCATCGTTTATTTCATTGGATATTCACATTCTCAGATTTAAAGTTTCCCACGATCTTATTCATTGATAGTGTTTGTTGTTGTACCGACTCTTCCAGCTTAGAATTTATCCTTTAATTACTTTGGAACAATTGTTGGCATTTTTGCCATTGTGTCAATATTGGTAGTATAATTAATATAAATATAAGTTGAATATCCATTTTGCTCGCTGCATGTGACAGCTATGTCCATTTGTTATATTTTGTCTGAAATAATTTAATTAACATGAAAGCTCTTCAACAAGGTCACTGACCAGTCCTTATCCAGGCTAATTTGTTGTTTTTTAATGCTACAATGTAATCACTTATTTAACATTTGAAAAATATGTAAATATTTGACTCCTCCAAATGTTATTACTACAGTTTGCCACTTGCAAACTCTTTTGTACTGATGTGATAAGGCCTATTTCTCATTTTGCTCTCCATCCCCAAGGATGAGATCCAGGAGGCAGTTTTTTGTTGACTTCAAAGGAAATCCAACTCAGACCAGCTCAAAAGGGACAATTCAAGATTTGACCTGAAGTTTTAAAATGATTTCCTTCAGTTAATCTTGTGTGCTCTGAATTCTTTTGAACTGAAGTAATCTGCGTCATTTTCATTTTTGTGTGTGTGTGTGTGAATGTGGTTGCTGGAAGGAAGTGTGATACACCCAGTTAATAAAAGAGATACTTAAACATTACTATTTTAAGATGTAGACACCATTTTCATTAATATGAAGAGAATGTCTCTTTTCACTGTTTATGGATGCTCAATTAGTCATGCCAGCTGAGATGAACAGTGGAACAGGTAATCCTCTAAGAGCAGGAAATATCCTCCCCAGAACCATTGTTTCAATTCTGGTATCTAAAGTAGAAATGCTTCTTTTAAGCAACTGGATAACTGGATATACAGGTATATGATTGTCTGCAAGTAAGTTTTTAATTTAAGACTAGTTGTGTTGCTACTCATGCAAAAACACAAGATAGTCAAGAAATTTATATATTAGTATCATTTCTTGCTCAAGTTTATGTTTATGTTCTTTCCCTTTGCTGGGTTTGCCTCACCTATTTTTAATGTATTTTACTTTGCAGTATCATGTGTTTTTATAAATCACTTTAACATTAGAATGATATAAAAAACTTAAAAATAATAACATACACATCTTATTCATGACAACACAAAAAACAGGTACAGAGAACCAAAGTAGGAGTTCTAGTTCCTGATTATGTCTCCTCTAACTGTTCATTCCAGAGCTGGAATGTAATCATGGTGAGGATTTGGAGATCCAGTGGGCTCTTTGAGAGAGGGACTCAAGCAAAACTCTATTAATCCCCCAGTTTTATAAGCCCTTATAATTAACAAGAGGTTTTAGTTTAGATTTAGCGTCTAATAGTTTCCCCAAAGTTTGGCTATTTTCCTTTTTCCAAAATACAGTCTTCTGAGTAAATGGACCTGTGATCTGGTGGGGCAAACCAGGAGGAAGCTTTACAGTGAGACCATTGCTCCTGATACCTGAGCTTCTCTTCATTTAGGGGTTCCTGGGGGCTAGCTCCTAGCCTGGTCAGATCTATCAAGGGGCTATGACTCTATTGTGGTGAGTCACTTATCACTTCTGTAAATCAGACCTGAAGTGTTTCCTATTATATAAATCACGCAAAACTTTAGTAGACCTTCAGCTTATTTCAGTCTTAGGGCAACAGCAAGCTATAAGTGATACAACAGGGTAGAGACACAGTTGAAAGTTGAATGTACGCCAGAATGTCCTGGTGGGCAGAGTTGGAAAGAAAGCGAAAGAAGAAATGGCGAGAGGATGGAGATAAAAAGGAAGGAGCAAGGGAAAAGGGAAGGAAGGAGAGGAGAATAGCAGACTGAGAGAAAAGGCCACGTGGCCTTGCCAGGGTAAGCCCCCTGGAAGAGTGAGCTGGAGGTGGCAACGAGCCATGGTGGCTGGCAGAACTGTGGTCAATATGAAGAATGTGGCACTGTAGCAAGGTGGCATAGTGAGCTGGTACCTGGAGATGACCAGGGTTTTGGAAAGCTGATTTTTGCATCAGCAGCTGTGGAAGAAATTTGAAGAAACTTAGCGAAGTAGAGCAGCTTGGAACACTGGAGAAGCAAAGAGAAAATGCCAGAAAAAGACTGAACTCTGCAGTGCCTGCCTCAGTTTTGGAGGCGCAAAGGGCACCATCTTGAGTCTTTGGGACTTTTGGGACTGAAAACAGTGACTGGGGTAACATGACTGGCCACTTGTGCTTGTGAGGACTTTTCATTTTCCTGGTTAATTTCCTTGTAAATAAAACCCTGTTGTTGAACTACATTTGAGTGGCAATGGCTACACTCAGGTGAGGGAACCTGGGAGGCAGAAGTCACTTTTTTAAAAGGTTTTAATTTTTCCTGTGGCTTGTTGGTTGGCGGCTTATGCCCCCTTTGACCCAATTTCATAAGTATTAGTTACAACCATAGCACATACACACACTTTATGGTAGCTATAAATATTAAATCTGATTTGGTAACAATACCAAATGTCAATATTTTGTTATCTCTCACTCTTCTACAATAACAAAAGATGTACAAATCACAATTAACTTTAAATCTAATATGTAAATTATAGAATATGGATTAATGAGTGTGAGTTCACAGAATGACTAGCACCCCAGTGTTAATAAAGAGACACCTGATATTTTGTGTGTCCTCTTTCAGAAAGAAGGTCAATATGTTTTTTGTGGGTAAGTTTGCCACATTATGTGGAAGCATAAATGCACCTTTGTCTTACTTGGGAATTAAAATGGTGAAAGAGATGTATTCTGAATGTTGTATGGTCAAGAATCAGACTGCTGTGGTTTGTGCTGATAACAGGGTTAGGAACTCTATTTCCCAAATGCCCTGCTAGGTAACAATTTTGAGTTAGTGTTGGCTAAAATGGGAATTTGCATAAGATTTGATGAAAACTTTAGGAAGGCTTTCCACAGTCAGAGCAATGACAACCAGAAGCAGTTACCCAAGGGGTGCTAGTTTGACATTCACTCCATTACACACAGTCCTGCCTCCTGGCTGTCAGCTGACTTACAGACCTCCAGACCCTTTCCCAGATGCCACTCCTTCAATTCCCACTTTGCCATCTCACTGTGGTGACTGACACTCTTGCCTTTCTCAGACATATTAATGGCTTCTCCAATCCTCCAACTTCCCTTCTAGACGTTCCTTTCCTCAGCTTCTCTCACAATGCTTTAAGAATTCCTGTATCTCTTTCAACTACAACACCTATCATATTCCTGGACTGAACCATGGCTGACATGAGTATAATCTATTGATTTCCTCTATAAGAATATGAGAAGACATTCCCTTTTTCCCCTCTTCCCAACATGCCAAATATTTTAGATCAATATTGTGTGGTTATATTATGACGATGAAATGTATTCAAAGCTGAGCCATATAAACTGTAGCTGTTACTGTTTTCCTAGGTTTCTTGTTTTCTCTGGAATTAACATTACCTCATTTTCTCCTCTGCAAAGATTTATCAGACATTCACCCAAACATTCCTCTGGGCATCTTAATGCGTTCTGTTATTCATTCATTTCTGGCCAAGTAGGCCCTTGGTTCATTTTTATCAAGTTCTTGAAGGTTCTAGCAGTCTGTACTGGGCTGCTTACCATTTCAGTTACACAGTTGCCATTCCAGGGTGTCCCTTCACCATGTTCCTGAGGATTCCCTTCCCCTCTCATCTTAGACATTGATCTATCATTACCTAATTCACAGTTATTGTCTAAACTTTCTCATTCCTCTTGTATGACTTCTTGTAAATAGATTGAGGTTATATATATATATATATATTTGTAGAGATACTCTGAACTTAATGCTGTACCCTTTTCAGGGCATCCTATCAAGAGAAACACAATGGTGATCTGTCCCACTCAGTACTTTATTGAGCTGTCTGTTGAGATTTCACATGGTAAATTTAATTTCTTGCCTTTTGACTTTATCAACTTATGTGTACACTTAGGGAGTAGGTAAATATTCTCTTTATCATCAAATGTTTACTTACTTCTTTTGGCATTCATTAATGGTTCTTGTACAAATCAATTATTACTCTGATGATTGCAAATTGCTAACTTTATAACTATATTATTTTTCTGCATTTAATAGTTGTTATTCTACTATAAGGAAAAGCTCTCTTCTCCATGATTAATTTATCATGGATTCTTTATTTTGTTCAGTGGTGTGTTATGTTGTGTTACTAAACTTGTTTTGTGTTACTAAACATATGTTGTGTTACTAAACTTATTTTTTTAACAATTTGTTCCAGATTTGGACTGAGGAAGAATCTTAAGCTAGGTTCTGCATCCTTTTCATATATTCCAAACATTGTTACTTGTTCACTCCTAGGTACAACAGTAAATCCAGGCTCATCTTGTATTTTCCTTGTTCCAGTGCTGGAAAAGGTTCCAGTCTTTCTCCAAACTGTCCTGTTAGTTCAGAGCTATATTTAGAAAACAAGATCTGGGTGGATGCAGTTTCACTGCTCTGTGAGTATCACAATGTTTCACAGAAACAATAATATAAGCTTGGTCTTGAGGATGAATAGGATTTTATCAGAGAGGCTAGAAAGGTGTATAAGTTAAAAGGAATAGAAAGAGGAAAGTCAGAACTATAAATGGAAACAGTCATCTCATAAATCAATATACTTATGGGGTAGGACATGGAGGGAGAAAAAGAAGATGAGTGTTTGGATTCACAGAGTAGGCTGTAGTCAGATTAAAAGTGTATGAACTTCCATGATAATGAAAAAAATGTTATCTTCAAAATGAAATGAATTTTATTTTTTAAGTAAGAATACCATAGTCAAGTCTACCTTATAAAGATAATTACTTTGGCAATACTGAGAATCCGTTTAAGGCAAACCAATTCAGAAGTTACAAATACACACAGAGTTGATTCTCATTACCCTTGATACTTATGTTCTATAAAGTCACCATTAACACTGAATGGGCAAGTACAGATCATGGAGAAAACACAATTATGTTTCTGCAAATTTTCATCAACAAGTTGCTACAGACTTATTTTAATGTGAATTCTATTGAAAGGCAATGTGTTCAATATATTGTCAATTCACTAACATCAAATTCAAGGCAACTGTGCCCTACCTCATACCTAATGAGGCTTATTTATCACACATGTACTTGCTCTCTGATGTCTTCTTGCACTGACACATAAGACACAATACTACATGGGGGACTATCTTAGGTAGCAAAATGACCAACAAGGACCACAAATGTGAAAAATATGGTATAAAATATATCTGAAAACAGACACTTATGCACACTAGAAGGTTGGAAATAGATGACAGAAGGAGTGCCCTTCTAATTCTAAAGGCGCGTGCACATCAGGTGACCTGTTTTTTGGCACTCTGTATTTTTTGCCTGTGAAAATGCCACAGATACTGATTCTGAGGTAGAAATAAATTTTAATGAGTTGGCAAATATGCAAATGAAGAATCCACCGATAGTGTATCATCTGTATACACATATATATAATACATATCACATAGATATATACACACATATACATATGTAGGAAGCTAACCCAGTGCAATGTTATTAGAAACTGAAAGGATGAATTTGATTAGTTAAATGTGAAAATAGGGAGAGGTAGAAGACAAGGATGATGCTATTTTGGAAGGCTGGGTAATGCTATTGGCAAAAAGAGAAATCCTAAAGAAGAGTCTGGAAGAAAAAGAAAATATAATTTTGAAGATATAGAACTTTAACATTATAGTAGAAATATTCATTATTCTGGAAAAAATAGCCAATAATAAGTTTCTGTGATAACATGGAACAGGACTACTTTCAGAGGCTGTAAAGATATACAATATTATTATTAGGTTAACAAAGGATGCAATAGAACTGTAGGAATAGAAGAGATTGCCAAGATAGGGAGGCAAGATTCCAAATTGAAAAAGAATTAAATTTATGGGATCTAGAGGAAGGGACCAATGAACAACGAAAGGAGAAATTGGGGGGAGGGGGACTAAAATGTAATGGTAATACAATAACAACAACAAAAATAAAGGACAGTAAATGCCCCTTGTGCCAGAGAGGAAGTAAAATAAACATTATGTGTGCAGACATGCATGTAATACAGTTCTAAACATACAGTATTATCTGTATACTTGGTAACCCTGTGATACACCATAATGTTTATGTTTTCAGATGGTAGACAATGATTTAATACTGGAAGTTATCTCAGAAATGAACCAGAGTAGAAATAGATTAAGCTGATATACAGTGTTTTTGGAGGTATCAGGAATACTTTCTACCTTTCATCTCCGGATAGAAAGATATACATCAAAGATCATGAGAAATTGATCTATAATGCCACATCGGTTGGTAATTCCACTCCAGGGAGCCTATCCACAGCACAGCACAATGAAATAGAAGCAGGAAAATAAGAGCAAACACACCGGAGTTTCCGAGAACATACTTCCAAAAAAAGGGATGCTAAATTATTTGAAACAATCTCCTGCTGAAAACAACTTGAAATGTTGAATATGATATAATAAACATTTTTCCAACAGCCACAAAAAGCTAAGACGATAGTATAGAATAGCAAGCCAAACCAGAACCCAGGGACGTAAGCACAAAACCACTTTCATCCTGAGGTTATTTGCCCAACATAAAAATGTGAGTTTTCATTTTCTCAGGAAGAGGAGAGTATGTTGTGGGAAGGGAAATGGAGATTTAAACCCAGGGTACATACTCGTTGAGGAGTTAATAGAAGATCCTCCTCACGATGAACTGGTACTCCTCTCAGGCCCAAGGTGGTCCTATAGTAAACCAACTCTCACAGCATCACTACCCCAAATTAACATCACCTGACTATTCTAGAGTTCACCTAGCACTGAGTTTGAATTAAGGTGATCCTGGCTCTAGAGCCCACATGTGCTATGGAATTTGTGAATTCAAACCCTGTCTGGGAATAAAGCAGCTTTGTCTTGAATTCACATGATCCTTATAAGCACTTATTTAAATACAATGACTAGCCCAAAATAAAAGATGACCAGGCACACATGTACACAAAAGAAATAACAGAAAACACAAACAGACCCACAAAGACTCAAATAATAGTATAGTTAAATGATAACATAACTGCCTCAAGTGTTAAAAATGCTTGACAATATCTGCAGGGTATAGGATTGACAGTGAGGTAACAAGAAAAGTCTAAAGACAATTAAGTTTGAGGGAGAAAGGACACTTCCTTTCTCTTTAAGCCACATAATCTATATTAAGGATAATAGCATTAATTTGAGAGCCCTCCATTCAGCAATTGCAAGGACATGGAAGCAATCGAAATACCTGAAAACAGATGGCTGGATGAAAAAATGTGGTATATATACACAATGGAATATTACTCATCAATTAAAAATGACAAATTGGATGAATTTATGATAACATGGATGGACTTAGAAGAATTCATATTAGCAGAAACAAGTCAAAAAGGAAAAAACAGAAACCGAATGATTTCACTAGTATATGGGACATGGGAAAGATAAACAAAAATCCATAAAGAAAAGTCAAAACAAGCCAAGAACCAAATTGAATTACACAACTTGGGGGGAGGGGTCGGCCAGGGAGGGGTAATGAACCCCAGAGATCACAGAGATGTGAAATTTATATATAAATTAATTAATTAAAATAAAAAGGATATCAATTACATCACTATTTTTATAAAAATATATTATCAGATTACTACTATGTAGCAGTTTATTTGTTGTGTTGTCTTGCATCCTTTCTCCTTCAATGGATGTCAATTATCCTTTCTCCTTCCTGTCAAACAGCAATTTAATTTTTCTTAAGGAATATCCAGACTCACTCTAGATCCATTTACGCTCACCTTCTTCTAACCTTCAAGAGTGGTGCCGAGCCCCCAGCCTGACCAATTGCAGCATCTCATTGCTTTTATTACTGTAACTGATTCACGAGTGGGACTCTTGCCCAAAACAGACTGATGAAAGTTGAAATTTTGCTGAACTCCTGAGAGAGCTGCTGAGGCTGCTGAATTGGTCCACTAAGTCTGGTGACTGTCTTGGGACCAAGAGGAGAGAGCCTGCTTGTGGATAAAGTCAACACCAAGAAAAGAAAAACCAAAGAAGAGAAATAGATTCTTAACCATGCCCTCTAAATAGCTTGCTTCTGTGCCTATATACCTGACACATTTCCATGCTCTAAGCCAGGACATTCCCTTTTTTCTGTTGAATCCTTTGAATTGGGATTCAGTAACTTGTAAATCAGAGTCTTGGTATATAAGAGTTGTATTCAGAGTCCTTGGCTGGTCACCAAGGATAAGATATCTGAAAGAGGCAGGAGTCAGATAATGAAGGAGAACAAAAATTTAAAAGAGTAGCTAATTAAAAATTCAGAAAATAAGATAAATCTATTGCTAACCCACCCTAAAAAAATATTCTCCTCTAACTGAATTGTCATATTATTTTATCATTTTCCCCTCTCCTGGCACTTAAATCACTATGTTGTCTTGTTGCTAAGTTTGTATGTTTTTGGATCACCTGCAAATCTGCATACACAAGGAACAAATTATCACAGGATTTCAGGGATATAAAGCACTATGGACAGACATGTTGGAGGTATTTGTTGGACTTTCTATTCTGTAAGTTAAAATTGGGACCATGTCTATTTTGGTACCCTAGACGCATTTAGGAAGTAACAGATTGAGTGCATTGAAGTGATATCGATTTAAGAAAGAAATGAGCTAATAAAATGAAAAGAGATAAGGGAAACAGAAAAAAGATAAATTAGGAAAATACAAGCCATATAATAACGAAAACATGTATTTTAGAAAAGGGGGAAAAAGAGTTTAGAAGATAGAGTAAAAGGGTATGTACGGGAAATGAGAAACATTAAGCAATATTTGAGTATCTCCAGTTGTATGTCACAATAGAGTGATTTTCTTTTAGCATTTTGAACCTTCTAAAATTTTTCTGCTCATACAAATAATAAAATTTAATTTTTAATATCCCATCATAGGAAACAATAGAAGAGAGGAACTGTAGGTATGTTCTCCAAGACAGGGAGAGTACTGATTTAAGTCATGGAAATAGAGTGGATACTGGGAGTACCATAGACTGACTGGTGATGGATTGATGGAAGTTCCTCTTACTAATCTTGACATATTGGTACTTTCCTCAATTAGCTGCTGGCTCTTTCCTTTAGTGTATGCATCTTACCCATTGCCATGGAAACTGCAATGACTCCTGGAAAGGAAACCTACTTCTCTGCCCCAATTGACATCAATCTTGGCCATACAACTTCCTTAGGTTCACAGTTTGCCACCCCATGGTATGCCAGACAAGAGTCTTAAGACTCATGGTGAGGTTTCTTAAGGCATGACAATGACATGTTTCTAACAAGTGACACTTCCTTTTCCTGGATCCTGGAATAAGAGCACACCAGCAATAGAACCACAGTTTATATTCAGATATGTTTTTTCTAAGTTATTGAGACAGAGGAACCATTTGTTACCAAAGCAAAACACCTTGTATCCACAAACACCTCTGGTTTCTTTTTAAGTAAACATCTAAGTTACTTTGTTCCCAGCACTACCTGCTATGATATAAAACTGATTCAGAAAAAAAATACAATGTTTGAAAGACAATTTTATCTGTTTATAAACATATTTTACTTCTCAATCTCTACATTATACATGGAGACTCACAAAAATCAATCTAGAATCTGTATAAGTCACAGAATAAAACCATGATCAATTATCCCAGCAGACTTAGATTGCTTTATTTTCTTGTAGGAAAAGTACTTTACTTTTAAACGTTAAAAAAAGAAATTATAAGGCAGTTTGTGTACATAGGAAAGACCACCCCTTTCTTCACCACTACCACCATAAAAATATTTACAGACTATAAATATCTTGGTTCCAAGACCCAACTGGTCATCTGATAGTTCAGTAATAGTCTCAGTACAGAAAGAAAAATATGTTTCTTGGTTTTAGAGGAAGGAAAAGGAAAACAACTCCAATAGTTGCATTTTTTAATTCCAAGCTGCAAAGGAAATGTTTTCTTTCATGAAAAACCAGTGAAGCAAGACTCCTCCGAATTTTTATATAAAGCTCCAAAAACAAAACAAAACATGTATTATAAGTTAATGCCTTTTCAAACAAGGTGGATTTTTCATTTTAAAAAGTGATAATATTGAACAAGGGTACTACTGACAATATGTGAATGTGTACATATTTAGTCAACCTGCTACACAACCCTGCCCCCAAAAAAATCAAAATTCCTATTTCTCTAGATCTAAAAAAGCATTAATTTTCTCTCTGCTTTTTAAACCATGTCGGGGGAGTGGAGTAAAAACTAGAGAAAAAATAAAAGGATGGTTCTTATTCTTTTGAGTTTCAGTTTCAGGGACATTTTTCTATCTTTTTCCAAAAGGCTAGATACACATAAAAAATAATAAGAAAAATATGCTGTTCACAGCATCCTGAATCCTCATCTTTCAAACTGGACCTATTTGTGAACGTCTGTTAAAAGTCTGCCAACTATAGGCCATCTTCCTGCCGGCAAGTTCTAGCGAAGAATATCATGTTACTTTTGGAGCATCTCCACTGCAATTTGCTAATATTCTGAAGGTGAGAGGGCAAATTCAGTTTGCCAACTGTACCCACCAAATCAATTTTGGAAGATGTTGACTCTTGGGTGTTTAAAAAGAGATTTTTTTTTTTTTTTTTTTTTTTTTAGATTTCAAGAGTTTTCTATTTGCTTAGTTTTTTTGTTTTTTATTTTTTAAGGAGAAATACTAATTCATCAAATGAGTGGGTTAACTTTCCTTTTCCTTTTGGGAAGGAATCTGTTTTTTCCCCTTTTTGGTGGCAATTCATTACTTTTACAAGATTAATCACTGACCATAAATCTCATGTGTCTAAGGCCCTTGGCATGCTCTTTGCTGCATCACTATAAATATTAGTAAATCTAATATAACAGGTTGTGTCATCCAAAGTATGTGTTTTTGAAAGTGGAAGCCAAGTCTAAGTAAATTGAATTGGCTGACTTCTAAGAATCAGAGAGCTAGATGAGGTAGTTTGGACTGTGATCCCAACACACCTCCATTTACTCTTCTTCCATCAATAACCAAACTCTTGAACTGCAGCTCCCTGAATGTGGAAAGATGTAACTGTTTACCATGAAGGCCCATCATGCATCCTATTGAAATGGAATTTGGAGACTTCCATGTCCTTTGCATCCCCCTCTCAGTGCACAGTTGTATCAGCTGTGCCCCTAAATGCAATTGTTCAGCTGCTGTGTTTTCCTCCAATTTCAGCCACATCAGCTCCCACCAGTTCTAATCAGGCTTCCTGCGGTATTTTAGGAAGAGCAAAAACCTTTCCCCTTTCCTCTGTGCACTCTTTTTTAACCTGGCTGGTGTAGGAGCAAAAACTTAAGCAATTAAGATTAAACAGGTGACAAAAATGAATAAAATAAATGTTCCATAAATGAATAGCAACTACTTAGTTCTGATCAAATGTTTTTCACATAAGCACTTGACCTAAGGAAGCCAAATCATCCCCTCCCCCCCCCCTTTTTTACAGAAATAGTGTATCAGTAAAATCCGATTTAAAAAGCTACAAATCCAGATTTTTACCACATATTCCAATATCTTCAGGCAGCTAACTAACTTAAATTCTTAAAATTGGACAGGCATAGAAACCTTGTTTATAAAATTAAGACTGGACCTCCACTTTGTGACAAGTGACAATATTTTTCTAGATATCTAAAAGGACAGAGTTCCTCTTAAAATTTCTTACTGAAGTTACAATCTCAACATTTTAGGACTGCAAGTCATATTTATTTCAGTAACCTCAGGCTACTTAACCTGTGAGCTTTCATTCATTTTTTTTTTAATCCATCCACCCATCAACTATTTATGGAGTGCCCACGCACTGAATAGAGTCCTACCCAGGGAGGCTGACTGAAAACTGAATTAATATGGGTATGAACTGTGTATATTATGAATACACTGAAAGCAAAGAGGAAAATTGTTATTGGTTGTTTTTAAAATGCTTTTCAAAACTTCTCAGTCCTTTCCCAATCTTCCATGCTTACCTCCTCACACTTCACCCACTCTTCACATCACATATGCTCATTAGTGTGTATTCTGAAGGATGCGGGTGTGACTGCCTGCTATTTCCTGCTCTGTAAACTAGATCTCTCAACCAAATTGTGCTTTTCAAGAAGTCGGTTCTACAGGTCACCTGCTCAGACTTTGCTTAGTTGAATGAACAAACAAGCAAAGAGCTAGAGTATTTCTGACTCTTACTTTTCTCATCCTGATTCCTCCCTTATCCTCTATATCCCCTAGTCTTAAGATTCATAGAACATACCAAAAATCCTAGTATGACTTTTAGCCACTGGAAACTTATGAAATTAAAGTTAATCTCACTTAAAAAAAATGTCTGTCACCTCTTAAAACAAATACAGTGGTATAATGCAACTTTACCTCAGTGAGCATAATTGGAAGGAAAGTGTACGCTATTTGCTTGAGAAACATCCTGCCTTAAACTTTAATGTGTAAATAGGTCTCTAAATGTTCTATCACCGATGTTTGGAAATAGTCTGTGGGTGTGTAATTTGGAGTCTCTATAAAGTTGAAAATCAAATCAAATTTTTATTAATAGGACAAACAGTATTCTCTAGAATAAACTATAAGTTATATGTAAGGGAGAGTTGGTGATCGTTTTATGTCTCAGTGACTGTGTTAGAGGATTAATGCTGTCTAATTGAGTAATTTAATTCTTACAATTACTAGGCAGGAAACTGACTTGGGAAAATTGAATAACCATTACAAAGTACCCACTAGTGAGCAGCAAAGCCAGAGTAGAATGCAAGTTCTGTCTGAGCCTGGGTCTTCCATTGAACCACAAGTTACTTTAATGCAAGCACTAAGTAGATCCTTACTCCCTTAGTGACAATTTCGCATTTATAGATTCCTCAGTTGTCACCTGATTTTTAAGCTAAAGAAGTAAAGCATGCCAGAAAATATAAAATTCAGGTACAGTTGTAACTAATCAATTTTTCTTAACAAGGCTATAGCTGATTCCAAACACACTCGTGGCAAAAACACAAGATAAAATGCCATGAATTCTTTTCCCTGACATCCAAAAGAGAGTACCGGCTATTCCTTTACAACCAATTGAAGAATTGGGTATCATTAAGACTCAGTATGGACAAATTCAATGTATATCCATTTAACAGCGCAGAGACAAGCTGTATTAATACCAACCATCAATGCACCTGGCTATTCAGTCTCTCCAAATCCTCCTTGACGCAACTGCCCACTTACTCCCACGAACTAGGCACATCACACTCATTCATTAGTGTGTGTGCTGAAATAGTTATGTGTCAGTTTTATGTTTTACAACCAGTAATTGCTACTACTCTATCCAGTTGTGCACACAAAGAAGATAACTACACACCACCTTCTCAGGTTCTCAGATCCTTGCTGAAGAACATAAATTCTAGAGGAACTGAAATAAGAGCATGCTCTTGAAAGATGGAGTAAGATATCCTGAAGAAGACAGAGGAGTTTATTCCATTGGCACAAAGAGCATAACCATAAGGAGTAGGCAGAGTTGAGTGAGTAGTCTGACACATTCAGAGAGCAGATTAAAGAGGAGGTTGTGCCTGAGCAAACAGAAAAGCTTACTGGTTAAGTGAGCTCAAATTGTGAGGACTTCGGAAGGGTTTGGGACTTGATTTGGAGCAAGCTAAAGATTTGCTGGGTGTTTTGAAGTCAGTATTTAGCTAACAGTGTAAGAAAGCTTGAGGTGATTGCAGAATGTGGTATAAATTAAAGTGGAAAAAGTTTTACTCTATTTGTTTATGAAGCCTCTGAATAACATTCAAGTGTTTTCACTGCAACAATTCTGGTTGTTGCCCAACCGAAGATCTTAGAGTTACCCTAACACAAGTGTTTTCTGACTAATGACTCACAAGTTGACAATCATGACATGATGCACTCTCTGATCCTCCCAGAAAATGGGCTATTTGTTCTTGAGACTTCATTCACAATCATTATCAGAATAATATTGTCACTATATTTTTCAACATACAAGACATTCTCTACCTTAAATTATGACAATTGTGCTTTTAAGGAGGAAGCATAGCAGTGATTAAAAAAAGAACAGGCAATTTTTATTTTGTTCAACCTGTTTAAAGTTAGGTGTTGACAGCATCCATGTGTGCAGAAGTGTGTGAAGACAAATTTTTATGTCAGTATCCTTATCAAAGACTGTGCATCGAACCGCCTGGTTTAATGACCTGCCTGACTTATTCTCCACCCACTTCTTCATCCCTCACCCTGGGGCAACTCAGATTTCTGTTGTAAGCTGGAGTGTAAGCCAACCCTAGTTTGAGGACCAAACTTCCTCCTATCAGAGTGTAAATTCTGGAGCCATATTTAATAGTTCATTGATTCAGCAGCCCAACATGAGATAAGTCTTTCTTCTGGACATGATTAACCTTTGAATCCCTTTGTGGGGATTAAGTCTCCTTAGTGTTTTTCCTGGCTTACACTCTGTTGTGATACCTGACTGATGTCCATCTCTCTTGAGTAGAGGTCCTATGTGGTTTTCTTTGATCTTCCTGAAGGTCAGTGTCCCACCCCTGAGACCCAAAGCCTCCATCGTCAGCCAACCCTTGTGTCTCATGGTGTTGACACTTAACACTATTGCTGGTTGCCAAATCCTTAGCTTCTTACCCACTAACACTTTTTTTCCCCTGAAGACTGAGTTATCTTGTCTCCTAATTCAGTCTGTTGAACAACTGGCTACAATTAACTCTGATTTATCCTTTAATTTATAAATGCTAACATCTCAGGGACAGTCTCACAGTTGGTTTTTGTGGATATATGTTTCCAAAATAATATTGACACATTTTTGTTCTTTATATTTCCCCTCCCCCTACAATTGGAAGCAGGTTGCCGGACCCTTAGCAGTTTCTTGCAACAGAAAATGACTGAGAAGGCAGAAGCCACTTAAAGAAGATGGCATTTTTGTCTTCTGGAAAAACTTGTTGAAGAGTTTGTTTCAAATATTTGAGTGGATAGAACAGAGAAAGATGTGTCTTATGAAAATTAAGAGGCCTGGGAACCCTGGCTCATCTCAAAGGACTAACACTAGAAATGACAAGACCTCAAAAAGCAAAATGTATGGGTCATCAAGAAGTCAAAGTCTAGGATCCCCTTGATTATGTTTTATGCTCCAAGAGTGGTGCAGATGAGGAATAGCTGCTGTAACTGGAAGGACTATGTCACAGTAGTAAGCAGTTTGGACCAGTGTTAAGTGGGGAGGCAAGAAAAAGATTGGTTATCTTTCCAGCCTACTATAACAAGGATTCAACTTGATTTTTGTAAAAAGTAATCCTAGCCATTATAACTATAAAGAAGGTATAAGCCCTACCTTCAAGGAACTTCAAGATAAATATCGAAAGTGAAATAAGTTCACTAATAAAATATGTATTCCATAAGCATATAATAGTTAAATATATAGCATAATATATAAGTAAATATATAACATAAAAGAAGTTTGACAAGAACTAAACACTTAGTAAAATAGGAACTTAAGGGGGGTTAAAATTAGATAAACAACAAAGCACAAGAGATTATTTTAACAACTTAACATCAATAAGGTCAATAAACCTGAAGAAATGTACAAATTTCCAGATCATTATAGTTTACCAAAACTGAAACAGAAGATATGAATAAACCAATAACAGGCATGGAAATTGAAACATCAAAAAAAAAAAAGAGTCCCCCAAAACAAAGTCCAGGACTAGACAGATTTACAAATACATTGTGTCAAATCTATGAAGAAGAACTTATGGCCACATTATTTAAATTATCTTTATAAATTCCACAAGAAGGAATGCTCCTTAACACATTTTATGATGCCAACATTACATAATCCCGAAGCGCACTAAAAGAGTCGAAGGAAATTAAAGTACAATATTCCTGATGAATATTAATGCAAAAATCTTCAACAAAAACACTAGCAAATCAAATTTAACAATACATTACAAGAATTATACATCATGATAAAGTGGCGTTTATGCCAGGGATTAAGGATATAAATCAATTAATGTAACATATACCCAAGATACAAATCAAATGATAATACTAATAATGCAGAAAAAGCATTTGATAAAATTCAGCACACATTTATGATTAAGAATTCCAAACAAGATGGAAATGCAAGGAACCTACCTTTTACTCTAAACCAGCAGCCAATAGAAAAGTTAATGGGAAAAAAATGTGCCCTTAAGGGGGACACTTTCCCTTTAAGATCAGAAATAAACAAGAATATCCACTGTTACCACTTATGTTTAATGTAATATTCAAGGTTGTAACAAAAGCAATAAAAAAAACTAGAAGAAAAAAAAGAAAAGAATTTCATTATTGACTGTTTCAAAGGGAATTAAATCTCAGAAGAATTAACCTAACTGAGCAATAAAATGATAGCTACAAAATACTATTAAAGAATTTACATCATGCTATAAGGAGTTGGTAAAAACATCTATGCTCATGATGGGGAGAATAAAAACGTCTAGTCTATCTAAAGTAATATAAAATTAACATGATGCCTACCAAAATATCAACAAATAGTATTCAAATAAATTGAACAAAACAGTGACATTTATATAGAGTTTCAAATAACAAAAGCAATCCTGAGAAAAAATGAGAGAAACAGAGACATGATATTACCTATATTTAAATGATAAAAAAGTAGTGGTACTAAGAACACTATCACCATGATAATCACACAAAAGATAGACTCAAGGATCAATACAATAGAATAAAAAAAAATAGCTCAGAGTCAAATGTTCAGAAAAAAAGCTTTCTATACATCTATTGAAAATAGCGTTTCCTTCACATTTACCAAAATACATTTTGGGGACTTAAATGATAGGAATCTCTCTTTCAAACCTTTGGGGCACTTATGAAAAGAAACTCATCCTGCCACCTGCCACTAACAAGGGTCCAGCTCCTAGCTGTCATCTCAAAAGAAAATGTCTTTGGTTTTAGGTTCTTCTTAGAACACCCAAGTAAACATAGGTTTAAGTTCTACAAAAATATTCCCCAGCCCATTTTAACACAGATAAAAGTCGTGTGTGAACATTATGACCGGATCCAAATTTCCCAAGCCAGGCTTTTTGGTGTGAAGAAAGCAGAGATTAGACAGCAGCATTGGATTCCCACCGTGGACTCTCATTCTCTTGGTTGGTTGCAGTCCCAGTCCTTGCCCCACTGTCATTAGCATTCACTCCCAAATCCATCTCATCCATGTAACCCACATTCACTGAGCACCTGCATCACTGAAGGATGTTGCTTTGGAAGGAAAAAGACATGTTTCCCTCCTCTGTCCCCCTGCCAGGGGTACTTGCTTTTGTGTGTGCCAGAGGCTAGGAGATGGAGGTAAGCAACAGAATTCAGGGGAAGAGGAAGGACTGGGAGGCAGGCTGGAGCATTTGAGCCTTCCCCAACACAGACTGTCAGGGAAGCAGTTAAAGGTCCACAAGACAGCAAAGCAGCTAACAACCATCTTTTCTCCATTCTAAATAAATTGCCACACCTCAGTGCTGTGAGGGGCCAGAACATGCCCTTTATGAATCCTGTTACCAAGACTCTAACCCTGTTAGAGCAAGAGCTAACATCCACCCTTCCTCCCCACCCCCACCCAGTTCTGACACAATAAAATTCTCAGAAGCAAAAACTCCTAAGGGAGCAAGCAATAAATCAGAGCACAGCTCCTCCCAGAGAATCTTCTCCAGCAAATGTGTTTTCCAGGCAAATAGGAGCAGGCGGCAAAAAACAAGTGAGCTCAGGTTTCCCTGTGATATGATTACTACCTTGGGGGAGGGAGAGGAGAGTGGATGGAGAGAAAATTTGACCCTACCTTGGATTAAAAAAAAAAAAAAAAGCTGGCATTTTGGCAGTCCATCAACAAGTGATTTCTGAATGTCAAGTGCATGGCAGTACCCAGCCAGAAACAGAGACCTCCGGTGCCTTGTGATAAGCCACTGTTTCACTCGCTCCACTTTTCAATAGTGTCAGGTGAACAGAGCCTGTGCTGCAACCTTAGAATAGGGAGAACATGGACTCCAAAGCAACCGAACACCCCGCTTCACCAGGGTGCCCCACCGCCCTGCTGGAGGAGGAGGGGGCCCTGCTTTCTTCTCTTTAAAGAAAGATCTTGCTACCTTGCCCTTTTTCTTAACCTTTCCTTTTCTGCTGTGTACTCCAGTCAGGTTTATCAGTCAGTGGACCAAGATGGACCAGCTCACACCACACCTTTGCCTGGGCAATTGCACCCTCGGGAGTTTACAGGGTGAAAAGCTTGACTCCTACACCATGGGTCCTCTCTTTAGACTTTGCAAATGATAGGAGCACTGGCTTGGGAGTTCAACCAATGGGGCCTGGACTTGGGCCAAGTGTTCTTCAGCAATGTGCTCCACCTTTGTGAACCTCAGTTGCCTCACCTATAACAGGAGATCATTAACCCTGTCCTTCAGTGCCTTATTACCCACCAATGGCATGATGTATAGAATACAGTAGGCTCTAGCACACACAAAACACTTGAACAGCCAATACTGAATGCAGGTGTGATGCATCTTACCTGGAAGTCACCTGAATGCAGGTGACTGCATCTTACCTGGAAGATGTCCTAAGTGCTGTGAAATTCCCCTCTTTCACTGACTCCTCCAACTGCTCTATCAGAATTCAACCTAAATCTCTCTTGAAAATCCTTGCACAACTTTGTAGTGCTTCTCATTCAATGTTGTCAAAGAAAATTGAGCATTTATATTGTGGTAATTCCTATTTTGTTTCTACTTTAGTAACAGTTCCTGTCTGTCAGTCTTATCCTGCCAGTCCCCTGTACTGGAAAGGCAAAGGAGAGACTGTTCAATATGATGGTTACAAACACAGCCTCTGGAGTTAGAGCACCTGAGCCAAAAAGCATTCCCTTGTTGCTAGTTAGCTGTGTGCTTCAGTGTTCTGCCTCGAGGAGAGGAGCAATTGTAGTACTTTTCTCCTGAGTTTGGCTTAAAAGCATGCTCATCTATATACCACATCCTTTTCATCCAGTCATCTTGGGGCATTTCTTGGGGGCATTTGGGTTGTTTCTGCACCATGGAATATTATGCATCAATAAAAAATGACAAATTTGATGAATTTTTGGTAACATGGATGTACCTAGAAGAAATCATACTGGCAGAAACAAGTCAGAAGGAAAAAGACAAGAACCAAATGGTTTCACTAATATATGGACAACCAAACGAAAGTACACAATTGCAAGAGGGGACCAGCTGGAGTGGCCAAAAAAAAAAAAAAAGAAACCACTGGGGGTGGGGGGAGAACATGCTGTTCATCACAGAAGCACCAGAGTTTACTCTTTTCCTCTGTGTCCCAAGAACCTGAACAAGAGTAGACACTTAGGCAATGGAGGTTGGAGGAACCAGTAAACCACTGAAAGTTACAAAGTGTTCTATTCATTTCATACAGGACAGCACATCATCTAGTGGTTCCAGAATGGCTAAATAGTAACTCAAAAGAATTAAAGAGGCTTTTGAGCAGAAATTTACTCTCACATGCTTACTGCAGCATTATTCACAAGACTCAGATCGTGGAAGCAACCTAAGTATCCAACAATGAATCAAGAAGATGTGCTGTACACAAACAATGGATTGTTTTTCAGTCTTTAAAAAGAGGGAAATTCTATCATATGAGGACTTTATGTTAAGAAAAATATGCCAGTCATGAAAGGACAAATACTGCTTGCTTCTACTTACATGAGATCTATGGAGTGATCAAACTCAGAGAAATAAAGTAGAATGGTGGCATGGGGGAACTGGAGAGCTGCTGTTCAATGTATAAGGTTTCAGTTATGCAAGATGTGAATGTTGTAGCAATCTGCTGTAAGCTCACACACAGCTAGGAGACCATTGCACACTTAAAATGGTTGGTGTTAAATTTGTATTGTATCAAGCTTAGTACCCCAAACCTGTTTCCTTAAAGTGCCATCTGTGAAGTAAAAGTTTGGTTGCACAGTGTAGTCCATTCTTAGTCAAAACTGATGCTGATGCTGACACTTCTCTAAGATGTGCACAGTCTACATGCCTGCTAAAAGACTTGTTTTTGCTGGGCACATAGTGATATTGCCTGAGAGTCTGAGGTTTTCAAGTGGAAAAAACTATGCAGAGTGAATGATTAATGTTTAGATTTTACTTTCTCTCTATTTGAGTAGTTTGCTTTCCAAACAAGTCTTTTGCTGGAGAAACTGCCACACAGTTTATCTCCACTAGTGTTACATGAATAATATATTCATTGAGATATTGATCAATTGCCTGCTAGTAGAATAACATGAGATCATAAAGTTGGTTTTGTTCACTACTCTAGCCCCAATATCTGAGTCATTAGCACATAGTACATGCTCAATAAACATTAATTGAATGAATAAGGCTTATCTTAAGAAAGGGACAAAAAGAAACCCCAGATTCTCCTTTGTTTAATCATCAAGTTTAAGAATAAAACAATTATCTTTAGAAAGATCCCTTAATTTCTTGGTGTTGCATTAACCCCTACAGTCTGAGGATACTGGCCTCAAGGTCACTGTGTTATACAATAAGTATCAACTTAGTTATACTTGTTTAACTAGATATGTCAAAGGTACACTGAATTTTATAGATCATCATCAATTAATGATTGCAGAAATTGAGCTTAGTGACAAAAAGTCATTAAACATAAGCATTGATAGAGAGCAGAACACTCAGATGGGCTCAATAGCCAATCTTGAGCTCTACAAATACTCAGGTGCCAGCATTACAAATGGGTTCAGAAACAAAGGAAGAGATGAATGTCTACAACATCTAAGTTTAGAGCATTATCCAAATCTTTCTTTAGTCAACCTTCAAAGACTGGGTTCTCATCCTAAGTTAAAACTTTGCCTTTTTGGTGCTTTATTTTCAAAGCTAACCAAATTTTGTACCAAAGATGTTTGCTCGATTTGTAAGGCGTAATTCCTGGGACAGCAAAGTCTGTCTTAATGTTTCCTGATGCCCCGTTAGGCCCTAATAAGGAGAATGAACCACAGTTTCTTCACCTGTGCAGACCCTGTGCTGATAACCATCAAGAGGGCACCATTCATCTCGACACTGGGTTCTTTGGAGTCAGCATTTCCATCTTCAGCAGCTAATATCATCCCTAAGGTTGATCAAGAGAGGATTATTTTTACACACAGCTAGGAGACCATTGCACACTTAAAAAGGTTGCTTAGGTTTTTCTTACAAAACATTGGGTCAGAGGCCTTTCCAGAATGATCATTGGAGAAGATAGGAAGCTTTGAAGAGACAAGATACCAATAACATTTTTTTCTCTTTGTTTGTCTCTAAACAATCCCAGGGAGGAGGTTTTGGGGGAACCTTGGTTGGGTTTATGATCCCCATGGATCAACAAAGAGCAATCCAAACTGTCAGTAGCTGACTTTGCACAGCAGTTTCAAAACCAGAAACCAAAATAGCTGCCAATAAGAACCTACTGACAACAAGATTTCACGGCATTATTGTGTAACCCAGCCTCCCCTTCACCTTCCCTCCCAGAGACCATTCCATAGGGAGGGATTGTTTCCCTTTTCCTTCCCCAAGCAAGTGCCCTGTGACTGCATCTGCAGTTCATAAGACTCTTCAGTCAGATTGGATATGGCAGGAAAAGACTTTGGAGGGATCAGAACAGGAGACCCGATCTGAGACTGTGAATGCTCTCCCAACCTCACACCATATCAGGTGGTCCAAGGAGAGTTCTCCAGGGATTGTTACAAAGGGGAAATGCACATGAAATGCACTGAAATCAGTCTCAGTTCAATAAAGTGAATAAAGTTTGGAAGACCTGCCAACAGATATGAGTGAATATAGGAAAGATTTTTTTCTCATCAGTGAAAGGGGTAGATCCATTTAAGAACTATAAATTTAATGTTAATTATAATAATGTTCAGACTAACAACCACGACTAGTTATTAAGCATTTGTGGTACAAATGATGGAGCATTCTTTCCATACCTTCATTCCTTCATACACAAGGTAATGGTACAACTGTTTTTAATGTCAGCTCTGCAGATCACAAGGCTTAGTGAAATTAATAATTTGAACATAGTCATTCAGTTGCAATGGAAAGCTAGGATTACAACTTAGATTCTGTGTAACTACCCTGGTTGCTGTGCAAGGCTGCAGTCCTGGGAGGTTCAGAATAAACTCTAGTTATTCAGTTTCTGACATATCACCCATCTTCCAACTTCTCTGCCTGTTGAGCGTGCATGGGGGAAAGGAGTACAAACTCAGTAGGTGAATTCTGTTTTAGTCAAGTCCTAGAAAGGGGACAGACTCACCCTGCAATGGGGTAACAGGTAGCAACTGGAAGTCCACAGAAGGTCACTTGTCATGTCATGTCCCCCAGCCCACCCCTACTAAATTGCCCCCCAGGACTCTTGACCTGTGCATGCCCCCCGGCTCTGGTCTTGATTGTTTCCCTATTTTCCCATGTGAAAGCTTAAATAATCTGTAATCATCCTGTTTCTTATAATATTTTCAAATTGTGCTGTTTCTATTAAGGTAATGTTGGTTTATTCAGAGGTATAGGTTCACATCTCTGCACTTATAGTTCTCCACTGGGTATCCTTCACACTGTAGCCCAGCTGAGTTTATGCTGACCCCTCACAAGCCTTCCCACAGCATTGCTTTCTTCAATTACCAACAGGGTAGCAGCTAAGCAAGAAAGCTAAGCAGTCGCCAGCAAGCTCAGGGTAACAGTGGTCATGCTGGAAGCTTTTTTTTTTTTTTTTTTTTTTAAGCAAAGAGCTTGTAAGGACTCCAAATAATACAAATATTCCCATTTTTCTTCTTGCCTGAATTAGGGAATAAGTGCTTAACAAGGACAGGAATATAATAAAGGAAGGAGGGAAGAAAGGGTAAACAAGAAACCTCTCACTAAATAGCAGGCCCACTTTGGAGTTTGGAGTTCTTCCTCTAGACTGTGAAGATGGTTTGTATTGAGAACTTCAGGCTCTCTCAGATAAGAGTTTTATCTCCTAATTTCTCAGCACTTATGCCATATTGCCAGAGCTTCACATACTTTGGAGTTTCGTGGTGGGAACAAAACCTATTTCTCTTCCCTATAACTGACGATGATGATGATGATGATGATGATGATGATGATGATGATGATGATGCAATGATTGTTATGTATAGCAGACTGTGCTAATCCCTGTTCTTGATAATCATCATAGTTATCGGTAATAATACGACTTCACATTTTTGTTGTTTATAACATACTAGGCAATGTTCTAAGTAATTTATATATATTTACCCTTTTATTAATCCATGAGTTAGCATGATAATATTGCAAAAACAGTAAGGTACTATTATACCAATCTACAGATAGAAAACTGAAGAACAAAGAATTTAAGAGACTTGCTCAAGGTCATGAGCCTGAAAGGTAGATATTTATCTCTCAGGAAACAAAGGTTCAGAAGGGTTTAGCAACCTGCCCAAAGTCATACAGTAAGAAATTAGTGAAACTAAATTTAAAACCAAATCTGCAAGACTCCAAAGCATATGTTATTAGCCACTACCCTTGATTAACTCTCTAGGTATATCTCCCTTGATTAGCTCTCTAGCTATATGGATATAGCAAGCTATAGATATATGTAGATAAATGCAGACATATGTCTGCATTTATATGTAAACAAATATACACACACTGAGAAAATCAGAGATTTGTTGGTGTCAGTCACCTTGTGCTTCTATCCCAAAATCTCCAACTTAGGTTCTAAGTCAGCTTTTCTCACTGTCTCTGAGACTTGGCTTCCATGAGAAGGTAGCTTGAGCTTCCATTTGATTTTGTCCTGCCATCTGTAAGCTGAAAGGATCAATAATTTGGTATGGCAGACAACCACCCTGTTAGGGAAATTCTCCTTAGAGAGAGTCAGCTAGGTAAGCAGGAGGTCATTTAGAACACTAACACAAACATCGCCCCATTTTACTTCTTTCACTTCTTGCTTCTTCGCCTGCAATTTCAGTGATCCCAGGAATAAAAAGGAAAGTGCTGAATAATGTTAACTTCAAGATATATACAGTATGTCTCACCCCCTAAAAGATCCAGTTACAACTTCCCCATCTCTATCTTCTTTCCCTGGGAAAACAGAGCGCTGACAATTAAAATGGAAGCATCAGGAGGCTCACAGTGTCTTTGTGAATACAATTTGCCTAAAAGACTGCCAAGCTGCAGGATTGACTTTTCCCCCAAATGAACAGCCGCTTTTAGGTAACAAAGCCCTAACCAAAGCCTGGGGGCTTGACAGCTACTCTGGTCTGTGACTGTGCTCAGTCTCCTTCTGAACCAAAGCTGTGGGAGCTGCACTGCTTGGGGCACTTTTACTTCCAGAACAGAATAAACGTTGGTGTATGATCATCGAGGCAAGCGTGCTCTGGCAGAAGGGCACTCTGTGTGACTAGCAGCCAGGACTCTCTGGCTTCCAGTTTTATATTTTGCAAATTCTAATTCACTTGCAACCATACCAGGAGGAGTTCTGCTTCAGCTCTGTCTTACATAAGCTTGGGCAGCCCTAGGGCATCTGGGTGCACTTCTCTGGAGCTCACACTCAGAGTAAGCAAGTCTATTCCCAAAGCAGACTGCACCAGAGTAAAGAGAACAGCTACAGTGAACCTCCCCTTCCTTGCCATTATCCCCTCAGAGGCTGTGTTGAGATAGATGCCCCAAGGACCCTGTTATGCCTCATGCCAGATGCAATGTACATGTGCTATCAAACTAGGATTAGTTTGTTATTTCTCTTTTAAGTAGGTTAAGCTTTTGGAAGCAGGGGTAAATAAGATTATGACCAGACAATGAATGAAAGAACTCAGGGCTTAATGAGGGTACTGTGGTTACCCTTGAATAGAAAGAACAAGTTTGCTTTCATTGGATGAGAAAAGGAAAAGATACCAATAAAGACACGCTGATACACAACTCCATTCACCACCCTCTCATAGATACAGGTACACACCTGAGGTAAGGTAACTCGATTGTCAGTTTTGAAACTCAATTTTTAAAATGTTTTTTTTTCCCACTTCTTCCCCACTGTTTATTGGTTCCTTAAATTCTCTGTGGTTACTAACCTCAAAATACTAAAATCATGTATCTCTTTTTAAATTTATGCATCTATGTCATTTTAATTGGTCATTTCCCCATTGAAAATTCACACAGAACTTATGCTTTGATAAGAATTTTTATCTTGCCTTAAACACATTGTCTCATTCTCCATTGATTGATGAAGACAAACATTCTCATTTGTCTATAACTATACAAAATCAGCTCTAATATGTACATCCAGAGATTACAACTGCTTAGAAATTAATTCCATATAGAAGAGAGTATTTTTATTTCCCATTTTATATCCCCTTTGTTAAAGGATCATTTTATTTTTTTTCCTTTTTTTTTCCTGAATCTAAAATCAAAAGATAAAGATGATATTGGCACATATCCCAGAATCCCAAGATCGAGGTAGCTGGTGAAAAAAATATTGAAAATTAAGACACGAGAGAGGAGAGTCATCAGAATATTCAAGTTCTCCATAGACTTTCTCCAATCTGTCCTGTCTCCAGTGGAGATGAGGTTGTTTCCAGCAGCTCTCACTAGCTCTCTCCTGAGGAAATTCAAGAGGCTCTTCACCTACCTCCTTTCTTCTCTCTAGCCTTCACAAAGAGCCCAAAGTGGGGGTTCTAAAAGCTTCATATGTTCATATGCTGGTTCCCTGTTTAAACTCCTTCCAGAGGTACAGAGTTTCCACCTTGAGGAGTATCTCATGTAAGTAATGCTTGCACATTTTCAAGTCAAGAGTGCTCAGATCAGCATTGCATATTGACTGGCGACACAGATAATGTCTGTCATTAGTTGACTGGTTAAATAAACCATGGTTCAACCACATAATTGGGATACATGGAGCTGTGGAAAAGAATGTTAGATTGAAATGTACCAAATGTGCTGATATGCATAATTCTGAGACACAAAGCCAGGTTTTTACACAGGACGCTCCTGAGTATTCAACAAAGGAAGAACAAAAGAGATATTTATGCATAAATGATCTCTGCAAAGATATACAAGTTAGTGATTGTAGTTGCTTTGCAAGAGAGAAGTTGTGAAATAAGTCTCCAGAGTGGAGCTTTATTATATGGTGCTCATAGGTTGAAAATCATGGGCAAATATTACTTTGTAAGAGGAAACACAGATTTCAGACCAAAATCAAGCCATTGTATGGAAGGAAAGCACTTCATCTCATCTAAGAAGGCATTTTATCCCCTCCCCTAACTTACCTTTGAAGCCTCTCTGATTCAGATCAGACAAAGCTCTCCCACTGCTTACTGGGAAGACATTCCACACAGCTCTGGGTCTCCTCCTTTATATTCTGGGGATGATGACAGCATCCATTCCAGAGCTTTTTGAGAATTAAATCTTTTAAGACACAAGTGGTTATAAGAATGTCTAACAAATAATCAGCTTTCAAAAATGTTAGTAACTTATTTTGTTTATCATGAGGCAGTCTTTCACCATAGAAAGGCCTTGGCTCCATCCTCCACTGACACTGTAGCCTAGAACAAATGCCATCCTCTCTGTGCTTCACAGCCTCCAAGCTCTGAGCACTTGTTCATCCTGGGGAGAACTGTTCATATTCTGTCACAATTCATAACACACATAGCCCTGCTTCTCTTCAGACCTAGGGTATATGTAGAGCAAGTACTGTGATGTGAATCATTCTCTGATTTCTA
This sequence comes from Uropsilus gracilis, assembly GCA_004024945.1. NCBI lineage: Eukaryota > Metazoa > Chordata > Mammalia > Eulipotyphla > Talpidae > Uropsilus > Uropsilus gracilis. The sequence goes on from PVHY01001206.1 coordinate 102,283, forward strand.
ACTTGGTTTTTTAAAAGTATTTGACAATGCAATATAATGAAAGCAGTTGAAAGAAAAAGGACAAATACAGAAGACTTATCATGCATCTATGACAGTCAAAATCCTCCCACAGTGTGTCTGATAATGGTTTCCCCACTGTGTAATGCTGGAGGAACCTTCTGGGAAATAGGGATTAGCATTCGTGCCAAGATTCTCTCCATGATGATCTAAGCACTTCACACCATTTTGGTCATCAGGACTTACTGTTCACAACTCATCCTTTTTGCCAGAATGCTGGGCCAGCTTACGGTACTTAGAATATAGATTTTGAGCTTATGCTTGGTCAATGCTTAATTTAAAAGATGGATTGCATTAAAAGTCCTAGGAAAAAAGAAAGAACAAAAGAAAGAAAGAACGGAAGAAAGAAAGAAAGAAAGAAAGAAAGAAAGAAAGAAAGAAAGAAAGAAAGAAAGAAAGAAAGAAAGAAAGAAAGAAAGAAAGAAAGAAAGAAAGAAAGAAAGGGATGAGGAAGAAAGGGAGGAAGGAAGGAAGGAATGAGGAGGGAGGGAGGGAGATGACTTGGATAAATTACTACAAGAGGAATCTCTTGTCAGGAATCATTTTGGATTGGAGTCTCAAATATTAACACAATAGCATATTCAGTGGTACTGCCTGCTCATGTTGGCAATAATATATGATGCAGAGAGAGAAAATATAATTCCAGAATTTATATATTAGAAAATGTGAAGGTTTTCCAGTCTGATAAAACTCCATAGGTTATGCATTATCAGAATTATCTGGAGCTATGTCTTTAAAATAGGCCCTCAATCTCCACCCAAAGGTTCCTAAATTACAATCTCTGACAAAAAGGACCCTAGAATGCACTTTCTCATAGAAAGTCCTGGGTGACTCATAAAAATATTAATCCCTAAAAGCCACTGATTTTGAATAACATTCAGAAAACTCAACTTATATGAGAAAGCACATTAAATGTTAAGAGCTCATGAAATGTGAAGCTTTTCCAAATCACCGGCTACTTAACCAGTGCTGCTCCCTAAGTATCCTGCATGCTGCTGAATATGCAAAGATGTCAAGGACAGCAAGATTTGGGCATCTGTGGAGAGCTGAAATGTGGTCAGCCAGTGATTGATTTTCTTTCCCTTAGGCTCCATACTGCATTTCTCAATTGTAATGACAGGGCCTCAGGCCTGGTTAGGGACAACAGTCAGAGGATGAAAAGGGGAAAACAACATGGTCTGTCTTGGGTTTTAAGTACCAGGCAATGCAAATAATGGAAAATGAATCAAAATTGTACTTTACCCTCCATGCTACTTGTTTTGCATTTTTTAATGCTTTTCTTTTGTCCAGATCAAGTTGCTGTGTGAGTTTTGAACTCCTTCCCCTCTCACCAACATTCTAACACCTTTGTACTTGGGGATTTCAGTAAGACAGCTTTCCCGGCTATGTTTCTCTTCATGAAGACTTGGGCCCTTATGCTGAAACCAAGTTTTTGGTTTTTTTTTTTTTTTTAGGGGGGGGAAGCAGTTGAACAGCTATATATGTTTCAAGAATGTATCATTAAAAATCAATTTGTATATACTCCATTAATAAAACTGAATGTTTTAATTGACCTCCACTTAGTTCTCTATTTGGGAATCCTTAGTCAGAGTCACCCCTGATACTTCCAGAAGCAAAAAAAAAAAAAAAAAAAAAAAAAAAAAAAAAAAAAAAAAAAAAAAAAAAAAAAAACACTGTACTGAACAACACTGCAAATAGTCTTTGTAGAAAAAAACAGGAAGGCAGGAAGGTTAGTCTCAGGAAGACAGATATCTAGATACTCACTTTATATCCTAGACATTTCAAGGGAGATAAGACTACTTGTTATATACTGCGAGAAAACACATTTAGTATCTGATATGTCCTGGGGGATTCTAGAAGAGCAAAGCACACCAAAAGGAATGATGGATAGACACAGTTTATGGGATTGGGGAAGAAGGAAAGACAAGAATGTCCTGGGGGTTATCTGGAATGTAGGCAGGCCAACAGGTGAGACAAACAAAGACACCTACTTTCTCATCACACATACACAACATTGTTGAACCCAGTGATCAACCCCTGCAGTATTCAAACTCATTAGTCTCTAGACCTGTAGAGCCATACAGGTAAATACATTTTTTGTAGTTCGACACTCAGCACTGACAAGAGCAACAATACACACTTGTTAACACAATTAACAGAATTAACAAATCTGCCTTTTGCACTTGCAGGAAGATCTTCCTAGAACCCTCTTCTTTTGCTCTGAGACAATGTCTGAGGCAATGTTAGGATTAGAAAGCACACATCAACATGTTGTGCCCAGTATTTAATAAAATGCTCCTAGTAATAGGAAAGACCAAGCCTTAAGCTCTATCTCATACCTAGAGATGCTGCTTCAAAGAACTTATCCTAATTTTCAGAAAAAGACTAAATTTTCCTACATGAACAGAATGTTGTACTAAAATTGAGGTCCTAACAGGAAATTGGAGTGAGTTCTGGAGTTACTTAATACAGCACAATGGAAAGAAAAGCCACCTCCCTTCTGTTGTTCTATTCACCCTTTTAGATGAACAAATAGGAATCATCTTTAGGGTATTAGGTATTCATTGAGAGGCTGTGACCTTAATCCATAAAACCCTATAGAGTTTATGCTTTGATTACCTTAAAGTCCACCTCCCCCTATACAGTGTCCCAGGCAATGAGAATCACCCCACAATGTGCTAGTTAACAGTTCCCCATTGCAATGGATCCCAGACTGAGGCCACTGGTAAACAGGGCTTGGCGTAGACAATCCTCTTAAGATGGTCTGAGCTCGCCACATAGTTAGCCTGGGAGACTCTCATCTTGTCATACAGTGGGGTAAGTTCTTGGAATTCCCCTTAGATTATTGCAGAATACACTTATAAAAATAAACTATGACTTATTGACCTATGAGAAAAAAGTCTCCTCGAATAAGTTACATACATTTTTGAATGATAGCATCTATAAGTTTCTTATTAAATTAAATTGAGTATATAGGGGAAAAACAAATATATTTGGGATACTTGCTATGTGTAAGGAAATTGATAAGTTTTCTTATTTGACTCTATATTAGATAGTGATACAGATATGACATAAATAATTATTTTTATTTTGCAAATGAGGAAACTGGCTTAGAGATGTTAAATGATATTTTTGCATGGATAATCAAAGTGAACTTGGTATTCAAACTCAAGAGTAAGAGTTCTGGATTCCAACTCATTACACCCTTTTAGTCAAATAATAACATCTGTACTCCTTATTTCTCACGAGTCTATTTCATTTTTTCTTTAGCCTCTTTACTTTTCCTATATTTTCCACTAGCCTGTCATATTTTTCATTCATTTCTCCTTTAGATAATCTTTTTAATGTCTTCTTTTTTTCTGTACATTTAGTTTCCTTTCTTCTCTCCAGCAGTTCATCCACTGTTGTGTTTGCTAGACCACTATACTAATCTCATAGAGGGTCTCATATTTATTCTTTCTTCTCTCAACCTGTTCCCCATGTGGTTGTAAAGGAAATAATTACATCACGTCCCTTACTTGCTCAAAATCTGTGATGGGCTGAGTTTACAATTTAAAGTTTCATCTTCCCATGGCTGAGGGAGACCCCCATGATCTCACCTCCACTTTCCTCTCTCTCCCTGTCTCCTGCCACTGTTCCCCTGCTCCCCTCTCTCCAACCACACTATCTTGCAGGAACTTGCACACCACGCTCCCTTTCTGCTCCTTCACTTTCCATTGAAACTTTTCATGGCTTCGTTTCTTATTTCATTTAGTCCTCTGATCAAATAGTCCATCTTGAGAAAGCTCTTCTTTGAGTCTCAATTTCTAAATTAATCATCAATCAATCCCATTCTAATACCTTGCTCTACAATTTTATTACTGCTACCTGGAATTGTAATAGTTTTGAATATGAATTTATTTTCTTTTTTGTCTTTTTCCTGCCATTTAAATATAGTCTCCTTGTTTATCATGTCATCGCAGCACCTAGAGCACTACATGGTTACAGTAAATACTAAGGAAATATTTGCTGAGAAACAGAATATATTTTCCAAATGCTGCAATAATATCTAAGGGGATCTTAGAAAATTGCTTTTCTTTTCTGAATGATTTCTTCCATTCTCTTTTTTATTTCATTTTTAAGAGTTAAATTCTTACTCTAGAAGAGAATCAAATACTGACTACTGCCTTAAGATGTACTTTCTATGATTTTTATGCAACTTTTATGCACTGTTGCTAAAACTTGTGTGTTTTATCTGTTAGTAGGCACCATAGTGGCTCAAGTATGACCTACGTTGCCCTTTTTCCCATAGAAACACAACCCATGATGTCCATGGCAGCATTGTTTGCACTGACTGGATATGGAGGCCGCCTGGGTGTCCATCCATGTATGATTGTATCCACTTGATGTGTCGTATCAATACTGTGGAGTAGTATTGGGTAAGGATGGGATACGGCCATCACTTACAGCAGAAGTGGAGGGAATCAGAAGTTGCATGCAGAACAATGACAGCAAATGCTGGACATTTTTATGACAAGTAATATATGGTATAGAACGTTGTCAGGGAATTCATCAATAGGGGGCTCAGAGGTTGGGGGAGGAAAAAGGAAAAGGACCAGGGAACACAGGGGACAGTGGTGAGACAGAAAATATGAAGAAGAGGAAATGGAAGGGGAAAAATAGAAATGGAAGTTTGCTTTCTTCAACATGTGCTAGAAGATGAATACCATGGTTGCCAGTCATAGAAAGGGATTAAAGCGCCAGCTTGCCATAAAATCATATTTTGAAAGTATGGGGCAGCAAAAGTTTCCTTCTCTAATTTGCAAATGCATGGAGGGTGAGAATGGAAACAAATTACATTGAGACAAAGTTATGTGTTTCATCTCTAAAATCATTTGATGATCTTTGAAGAGCCATTAGCAACCTAGAGGAGAATGAGCTGACTGCACATAAATTGCTCAGTGTTACCTATAGGTTGCAATAAAATATGTACAATAAAAAAGACTCACTTTTTTGTGGAAAGACTTCTTTTGTACTCAGAAAATATCAGTCAGTTAAATAGGATTTTCTTATTTCTTTACTAAAACTAAAACTTGTTTGGAATCCAATTTCAATTTCGTAAGTTCACATTACCTTTATGCTTTAAATAATTTTTCCCAAGAAAAGGTATGGTAACAGTTTTGTACCATCTCCATCTGGGTAGGCTCATCCTCAGTTCTATCAGCTAAAGAAGAATGTCAGAGCTGTTGGCATTATCTTCACAGGATTTTTAATAGTGAACAGGGGGAAACAGCCAGCAAAGAGAATGTGCTCTTGCTCTCGCTCTCGCTCGCTCTCTCCCTCTCCCTCTCCCTCTCTCTCTCTTCTTCCCTCCCTCCCTCCCACCTTTCACCTCTCTCTCACACCCCCTCTCCCATGCCACCATTTTCTTCTCTTCTCACCTCCTAGCCCAGATGTGCACACTTATACATGCAGTACCACAGGTGCTGGTCATAGAGACTAATGGCAGAAGGGCACGGAAACCCTGGTAAGTAACTTATGATGACATCTATGCGCCTGTGAGTATTTCAGAATTAAGGACAATTAGAAAGGAATAGCCTGCATGACTAACTTCTGCTTGCAGAAGACCTGATTCTTTTTTAAATTTATTTGTTTATATGTATATATATATTTTCATTAAAATATTTTAAAATATATTTTTTTATTTGTTTGTTTATATATATATTTCACATCTTTGTATTCCCTGGGGATCACCCACCACCTTCCCTACCTGACCATTCCCGCCTGTCTTTCCCTGCCCCACCCCCACTGTGTTCTTTAGTTTGGTTCTTAGCTTGTTTGAATTTTTCCTTCTGGCCTTTTGTTTGTTTTTCCTGTTACCCATATATTAGTGAAACCATTTGGTTTCCATTTTTTCTTTCTGACTTGTTTCTGTTAATATGGTTTCTTCTAGTTATATATCCATGTTATCATAAATTCATCAAATTTGTCATTTTTAATTGATGAGTAATATTCCATTGTGTATAAGACCTGATTCTTAAGCAGCTTATCTACCAAAACAAGCTTATAGACAGGAATTGAATAGACTGAAGTTAAATATGTATATATATATATATATATATATATATATATATATATATATATATATATATATATATATGGCCCTGCACTTACTAGTTACCACACCAAGTATGTATCCAATGCCCAAATTCTTTCATAGAGAAGAAACTTAGATTGATGTTATCACATTGAATTGTTACCAGGAGTCAGTGTAATGTGGGTTTAATAAGAGCAGAGGTGTCAGTCAAAACAAATTTTACATTCAACTTGAACCACTATGTGAAAGGAAAACCAAAAAGGATATCTAATGTAAGGACTGCAGACAGTTCAGAGATGTATTACTGGAAAGGAAAATTATGAGTAAAGCTATCCTGCCAAATCATGAAACAGAAAGATAGATCTCATTGTTGGTTTTCATTGCTGAACTTACATAGGTAACTTCTGTTCAATTAATATGAATCCTTAAAAGTCACACTAATATAGACTAAAAATATTTAATATCCAATCAAGAGATAATATGCATTTGTTGTCTCAGAGGGACAAAATATTATCAAAATATTAAATCTTTCTCACACATGATTTTAATTAGTCTTACTATCAATGACATTAACTACTGCTGTTAATTGCTTCTATTGCTTTGGTGTAATGATAACATTCAATTGTAGAAATGTTAATAATACAGAATTTAATAAATTTCAAGTGAACACCCATTTTTATGTGAAAATAATGACATGAAAATTACTTATTACGTACCACATACAGCTCTGTCCAGGTTGCAGCTCTGAAAAACTATTCACCTACCTTTCTCCTGCTCCTTCCCAGTGCCCCCAAGGACACTTTCCAATAAACCTCTTCACACAGATCCCTGTTACACAGTGTTCAGAGAACCCAATAATGAGCAAGATGGAATAGGCTCCCTTCTTCATGATTTATTACAGTCTATCAGGAAAGAAAGTCTCAAACATGCAATTCTAGAGTGTGGGGAAGGAAGGAGAAGGGATACATAGAGCACTAACACGCAGCTGGGAGAGCCAGTCTGGCCAAGAAAGGCTTCCCTGAGGAAGCAAGTCAATTCCTTGCAGGCTAAAAGGAAAACCTTTGCAAGAGTCCAGGTTTCCAGCATAGATTAAGTTTAGCTTTTGCCAACAAGTGCCTAAAGGGCAGATTTAGACTAAAGGCATCTTTGTTTGGCCACTATCATTGTTTTACACACACACACACACACACACACACACACACATACACACACACACGCAATAAACCTCCCTTAGTCATTTTTTAAAAATTAGTATATTTTTACATTTAAAAGCTCAATTTATGGCTTTTTGTGAAAAACAAGAAATTCAGTAAACTGGGCCCAAATCCATAGTCAACTGAAGGTGGGCAGTCACTGCCCCCTCTATGGCATTGAACCAACTCCTCCTACACAGGCCTCAGTCGCCCAGCGACCACCCGCCACTGAGACTAAGTCGCTGTGTCCTGTATCTTCATGCAGCTACACATGGGAGACACATTTCTCATCAAAATGAGAAACTAAAGGCCTGGGCGTCCATGTATTTCAGCTCACTAAATGTCATCATTTCAGGCATTTGAGTTTGTGATGTCCTGCCTGAGCCACATTCTGATAAAACAAAAGTCTCTGTATATTTAAAAACTAGAACTTTTGCCAGAGAGTTGTCATTCAGAAGCCATACGTCATCTACCATTCTAACCATAACCCCCTTTCCGCCCACACACAAGTATTTCTAAACCAAATTCCTCTCTTAATGTATTTAACCTGGCTGACCTTTCATGAGGCAGAGGTCGCCAGCTGGAACTGCCATTCTCTTAGCCTCTCCTGTGTTCCATTCCACGTATGCCATGGAACTCTCTCAGCTTTGCTCTGCTATCTTCTGGGAAGGTGTAGAAACATAAAAACGTAACTCGACACTGGTAACCGTGCTCTTTCCACATGCTGGATCACTAAAGGTCTAGGTTGCCTCATGCACTGTTTTACCTCCAGGTTATATCTATCAAGTTAAGTAGTGATTGCCCAAGTTTCACCGATTGTTTAGAGGCAGATATGGAAACAGAATTGAGGTCTCGGCTTCCTAAACCCAAAACTACTAGGTTGAGTCTTTCATATCTAGGGACCACTGTCATTCTCTTCCAGTTCCTTCAGCGGCTCTGTCTTTCCTTTCCCTTAGAATGTACTTGCCAGCCAACAGTCTCGCTTTTGGTACTTTAGAAAAACCTGCTCTAGATAAAACAATTCCTCCAAGTGCTATCCTCCCACCCCTCTAACTGGTTCTGACAAGGTTCCTTTTAAAATTTTCTCATTCTTCATCTTATGAAACTAATTGTCACCCAACTAACTCATCTGCTCTGTGTTCAGAGAGAATGGAGTTGGTGTTCTAGCTTCACTCCATGATCTTGGTCAAGTCATCGAAACTGACAGTCTGAGTTTAATGAGTTAGAAGAAGAATCGTTTTGCAGGGATCATGTGAATGTTCTCTGTGGCATAAGAATCAAATAATTATTATAACACAGCAAGACTTAACTGCTATGGTATTCGAGTATTTCTCTTAGCCTTGGGCATTTACATTTGTCTCCAAAGAACTTCTGAGGAAGATATTAGTTTTGATTCATACAGAATTTTGATACAAAAATACTTCCAAATAACCAGCTCTTAGCTGTTTTGCCATTAACAGATAAGAAGGGGTTCAGAATAAATTGTTTCTTAGCTACTCCATTCTAAAGGTATCCAGATAGAATATAAACTTATTGATTTTAGTTTCTACCTGCTCAGCTTGCATCTTATTTCTACAACAACAGGATTAAATGAAAAAGAGCAGTGAATAATGGAATGTCTAGGACCAGCTTCGGACATGGGAGATAAACTCCCCATGTCTGAAGTTGCACACATATCAGCCTATAGCTCTTTCTGATCTTCTTAGTAAAAGTACATTCCTTTTGTTTATCCTCACTTGATCGCTTCCATTCCCCCCACTGCGGACTAACCAGACCCTACTTCAGCCATAACCTTGATAGTGGAATAAATTCCATCGTTCCTCTCTATGGGGTGTCATTTGTCAACTGGAATAAGGACCCTGATTGTGATGAGGAAGCCCTGAATATGGAGAGACAACTCCTGCCTATCAACGCCTTCCCCTTGCCTTGTGCCTGATACCCAGCCCAGCCAGCTACGTGTCAGAGGTAACATTCCTCTAGGAGGTTTCAATACCCTTTGCTGTGACCCCTTGACTCTGCTTGATGACTTCCACTATTTATTTCTCTATACTGAGGAAGGTGAGAGTTTTAAGCTTACAGGGGGAAAAAAAAAGCAATCAACTGGATGTCACTTAGCACTCAGAAAGAAATGGATTGAATATCACCTTATTTAATTTCTGCTACTTCACCACAAAGTCCTCTAGTTGGGCTTGCTGGCTTCGTGGGCCCCATTCATTCTTACTTTTAACTGACTGTACTTTTTATTATGAAATGTATCATCCATGAGACTAATAAAGTAAAATGTACATTTAAGAAAAAAACATAATCAATACAAACACACAGATTTCAAAGAATTATTACAAAATGTAAACTTTGATCAGCAATTTTTAGAAAAAATATATTATTAAAATTAAAAAACCATACTTTAAAAGGGACACCCAAATTCTTATACATACTATTCTTATACATACTATTATACTAATAATGATAGAACATTATTGTCTTAGACCTTTCTCCCTTTTCCCAGATATAATCACTGTTGTAACTTCTGTAATAATCATTACTAATAGTTTTATCATTTACATGTTACTCCTTAGCATGTAGTTTAGTTTTGTCTCTCTCAGACTTTTATACAGATGAAATAATAATGATTTTTATGTCATTACTTATTTTCCTTTATAGTCTTATGATGAGATTCATCCATTTTGATATTGAGGTCAAACTAGTATAGTATTCTACTATGTCGCATTTTCTTCTGTCCAATGTATTGCTGGTGGACATTTGCTTACAAATATTCACTTCACGTATTTCTACCTCCATACCTTTGTCTCATCCTAATCTATATGACTATTATTCTTCCTAATTCTTCCTCAGCAGCTCACTGTCCATTCTTGGAATTAATAAAGCTTACTTTCACTAATTAATCAAAAGTTTTGAGTGCTTAACACTGGGAATTTAGATGCAGTACTACACAATTTAATATCCAGTATAGCTCACAAATCTTTTAGAAACACTGTTTGGCTTAAAATAATGTACAGTATATTTTGATATATTATTAAAATATTAATACATTTAATAAAGAAATAAAATATTACTATATTTAATATAATGTACAGTATATTTAATCATAGATTGACAGTAGTAATGATAACAACAGCAATAATGGGTATAGTTCACAATTATTGTGTTCTTACTATTTACTATGTATTACATGTTTTTCTGAGAATTTTAGAACTTTTTTTTTTTTTTTTTTTTGGAACTAGGTCTCACTACGGGCCCCAGGCGGGACTCGAACCGTGATCCCTAGCCCTGGCCGCTTCATAGGCTGAAGCTTACAAGCACGAGCCACCGTGCCCAGCCTGAATTTTAGAACATTTAACTTATTTAATCCTCACAACAAGACTATGAAATAGACACTAGTATGTTTATCCATTTTCTCAGTTTTAGCAAATTGCTACAGAGTTTGTAAGTAAAATTATTAAACTAATTTTATTAAATTTGCACAACTCTGAAACAGACCAGATAAAGAATGGACCCAGTTTCACTTTGAAATAAATATTTTTAAATAACAAATTATTATTAACAAATTTCAATTGGACTTTAAAAAATTAATCTTTCACCATGACAATGTGGGCATGTTGACAGTTCATTTTTGAAAAGTGTATTAATGTATACTACCACATATGTGAGTACATGTCAATAGGTATTCAGCTGTTTAGTTTCAGAAATCAGTAGCTGGTTGAGATTTAAAATATATATGGTAAAATCAAGAAACTGCAAGAATGTCCAATATTCTTACAATTGACTGGCCTTGCATTATTCAGGGATGCCAAGAGTTAAATGTTGTATTGTGTGTAGGTCATACAATTATACACTCCCAAAACTAGTGAAAGCCAACTTTACAAACTTCTGAAATTGATAGGTTTTCAACAAAGCAGCAGAATAGGAGATAGATATGCTAAAAGAATTAGTTTCCTACTCAGTCAGCTAAAATATATAATTGGAAGGAATGACTCCACTAGCTCTAGAAACAAGGAACAGTAAATACTTTTAATAGAAAATTATGTAGAGCTCATATGACAAAAATTATATCATTCTCCCAATATAAAATTGGATTTAAATATAGAAACTTCTCTGTTCCTGAATGGACAGGTTAATTTGCAAAGGTATCATTTTCTCCCTTAACTAACTTAATAAAATACAGATGTGGGGGAACCTAGAAAGGTGTTCACTTTCCTTTCCATTTCTTCTTTTATGGGAATTCGAGAAGTGCAGCAGTCATTCAGTAGTTTGCACACATTATCACTGACTTGTAGTTTCATCTGATTGTATGACCGTGCAGCCAGGCCAGTAAAAATCTGCCTTGGGTATATTCCTTCAGCTGCTCTGACTTCTGGGTACCAAGGCAAAAGGCTGAGACCCACACCCCACCATCAAGGACAGAAGCAACAAGAACAAGACTGGGGTTCATTCTATCTTTGTGTGGTCCAGTTCATGCTAGCGGTTTCATATTGTCCTGCTCTCTCTACCTTCCCCCACCTCCTTCCCCAAGACTTGCCCTCTGGACCTCAAGTTCCAACAATGACAGAGTTAAAACGTTGCTTTACCAACTCTTTCAATTACATGAGATTGAATATGTGTATTTAAAGGATTTTTTTTTAAGGAATAATGACCATGGAAGCAATCATAAAAACTGAAAGTTATGATTATATATAAGTAAAAATTTCTGAAACTTAAAAATATCTAAACATGCTTAAAACAGAACAAGAAACACTATATAAAGTACTTATGAGTAAATACACATTTGGAAAGTGGACAAAAAGATGAATAAGCACATTAAAGAAATATTGGAACTGGTCATTAGACATGAAATTAATCTAGAATCTCAATGCTATTTAAGGTAATTTCAATTAAAATGACAATTGCCTGCTTAATCTACCAACTATGCTTTACAATTTATTAAAAACCTGAGCCTAGGCTGGGCATGGTGGCACATACCTTGTTAGTGGCAGCCTAGGAAACCACGGCGGGGACCAGGGATTGTGGTTCGAGTCCCACTCAGAGCAACATAGCGAGACGTAGTTCCAAAAAAAAAAAAAAATAGCTGGGCATGGTGGCGCGCACCGGTAATCCCAGCTACCTGGGAAGCTGACGCTGGGGATCAATTTGGCCAAATCTAGTAAGAGCCTTAAAGAAGTTATTAATTCCACCTTTAGAACTCTGACCAAAGAACATATTTAGCATATGAATAATTAATAATATACAAAGATGTTCATTACAGTGCTATTTGTGATCAATAAACTGTTGATACATAATTAGTTGTGAATAGGAAATTGGTTAAAGATCTCATGATATACTAATAAAAATTATGCACTTGAATTTTAATGCAGCACCATGTTTATCATATAATTCTGTGTGAAAAAAATAACCTACAGAATTTATAAAGTATAAGTTTCATTAACATTAAAAATTAAGTTAGCCGGGCACGGTGGCTCGTGCTTGTAAGCTTCAGCCTATGAAGCGGCCGGGGCTTAGGGATCGCGGTTCAAGTCCCGCCTGGGGCACGTAGTGAGACCTAGTTCCAAAAAAAAATAACTGGGCATGGTGGCGCGCGCCTGTCATCCCAGCTACCTGGGAAGCTGAGGCTGGGGATTGCTTGAGTCTGTGGTACCCCAAGCAACAAGAGCCTGCGGTTCCACAGGCAAAAATAGCAAGACCTATTCTTAAAAAAAAAAAATTAAGTTAAAGATAAAAATAGTAAAATGAAGAACTTAGAAGAAAAATACATTAAAATCTAAGTGGTGACTATAAAGGAAATTATGGAATTGTTTTTTACTTTTGTTTTTTACATTTCTTATAATTTCTATTTGTTTTCTGTAATATTAATTTTATAGTAATAAAAAAATAGATGCTATTAATACAACAAATTATTGTCCCTGGATAGTGGATTAGGGGGAGGCATTATGGATTTTCAATTTTTTATGTGCTAAGTATATAAACTGAATTTTCAAAAAGCTATTGATACATCTCACTTTTGAAGGTCTCTGATGTTCTTGCAAAAAAAAAAAAGATCTACCTTTCGTTTCTCTCAAAGTGTCAACTTGAATAATAGAAATAGTTAAAATATGACAAAGAAAAGTCTTATTATTATTTTTCAGCATGAGATTCTCCATGGTGCGACAGTTCTAATTGTTAAAAAGCTTCCATCTAATTGCTTCCAAGAAATGGTTTTAGTTCTATCCTCTTGGGCCCACAAAGTCTATATAATCCTTCTTTCACATGCAATTCCTTCAAATATAGGAAAAGATTTCATTCCCCCTGGGTCTTCCCAAGGCTAAATATCTCCAGATTTCAATTATTTCTCAGAGGTCATGATTTTGTCTCTTCAACTTAGATGCCATCCTTTGGACACATTTCCTTTTTTTCAGACAATTAACCAAAGAAAATCTTATTGACCATTTGTGAAAAAAAGATAAAAAGTTAACGGTGAGATTTCAGAGTTGTGTATTTTTCAGTATTAGAAAAAATGTAGTTTTTCCTTTCAAATGTGTATTTGTAGGAACCATTTTATTTTTTCAATCATTTTATTCTTTACATATTTATGTGTAAAGACATAAATAAATAAATAAAACACACACACACATACACACATATATAAAAGATCATCGCATGAAATATATAAAACACCATTGAATTCCCAGGGTTCTCCCTCCACCCCATCACTCACAAGCCTTCATCTCCATCTTCCCATGCTCCTCCCTTCCCCATCTCTCCCTCCCCCACCACGGCCCAACTGCCTGCTCCTGCTCTGCAGTCAGCTGTCCCTGGGTTTTCCCTGGCCTTTTGGCTGTCACTGCTACATCCCATCTATAGGCAAGATCATCTGGTTTCTTTTTTTTTCTTTCTGATTTATTTCTGCTAATATGTTTCCCTCTAGGTCCATCCATGTTATCACAAATGCTTCATATTTGTCAGTTTAGATTGCAGAATAACATTTCATCATGTAAATACACCACATCTTTTTCAACCATTCATCAGTCTTGGGGTATTTGGGTTGTTTCCATATCTTGGCAATTGTAAATACTGTTACAATAAATATACAAGTATAGGTGTCCTTTTGAATTGGTGTTTTTGTATCCTTGGATAGATTCCTAGTAGTGGGGTGGCTGGATTGAATTATAGTTCCACATTTAGTAGTCTGAGGGTCCTCTACATAGCATAGTGGCTGGACCAGTTTGCAATTCCACCAGCAATGTAAGGGTGTTGTTGGAATCGTTCTTCATTTTAAATCAAGTACTCAGAAAATTCTAGGTTAAGGACATACTACTACATTATTTAATTATTCCTGAAGGCAGTACACTTCATGTTCAGAAGCAGAGGCTCTGCGATCAGACCATTTGGTTTTAAATTCTTCCCAACAATTTATATAACTGTACCATTTTGAGCATAACTGTTTCCGTTTCTATAAAATGGAAGGTAATAAAGATCCAGTAGGTTACTGAGAATTAAATAGGATCATGGGTCAGAGTACCTGATTTTTAAGTAAAAATATTTATATAAGTTCTCAGACTTTTAAAAATCTTCCAAATACTTGCATATGAAGACTGAATATATGAAACATCCATCTGATTAGAGGATATGATCAGAAAGCATAATAGTAATTAACAGTATTCTTGCATTTTTTCATTTTCTAATTCTAACATCAATTGAATTTTAAAGCATACTTTATGCATTCAAGTCAGTGAATACAAAGC
This sequence comes from Uropsilus gracilis, assembly GCA_004024945.1. Lineage (NCBI taxonomy): Eukaryota > Metazoa > Chordata > Mammalia > Eulipotyphla > Talpidae > Uropsilus > Uropsilus gracilis. The sequence continues at coordinate 117,342 of PVHY01001206.1, forward strand.
TGTACTGCAAAGGACACACACACACACACACACACACACACAACAGGGCATGTGGGGCTATGAATCAAATTCAGTATTCCAGGGGAGAAATCACCAGGGCTTGATTTATGAAGAAGAGGAGGTAGTTTTACAACAATGAACACTGTTTTCATATTTTGTGCTTACCTTTGCCAAACATTCACTGGAAGAGGAAGAGGAAGATGATAAGGGAGAGTTAAGGCTGAATGAGTGGCAGCTAATAGATACAGAGGGCAAGTAGTGCGTTAATTGCTTTACATTAATTGTTTTATTTAAACCCATAAATCTAAGGAATGGGTTTTAGAAATAGTCATTGGAGGGTTAAATAACTGACACAAAGAGACAATTTACAACTGGCAAAGGATTTGGACCTGTTCTTAAACACTTAGTACTGTAAAAACTGTTCTGGTAAGGGTAACAAATGGAAAGGGAAGAAAGATGAGAATCTGATGTCTAAATGATGACCTCTGTATTGATAAGAAATACAGATTAGAGGGCGGGGAGAAGCGAGGTGGAATAAAAAGAGTAATCTTTGCATTTTTGCATTTTTGAAGGCAATATCCAAGACACTAAGAAAATTGGAACGTTTAGATCATAAGAAATCAATTTCACTTTAGAAAGGAATGGAACTCTTAAGGTCGATGACAGCACTTCAAAGACTAGGTAACATTCTCAAGCCTCCCTTTTACCTAAATCTGATTTCTGGGAAAGTAAAATGAAACATGGAAGATTAAAAACACTTGCCTTTTATTTTATTTTATATTAAAGTGATTTTTTTTTAAACTTGGTAACTTTAGAGAGGTTCAGATTATCCTCGATTTGATAAAATTAAGTTTAGCAATGGGAAATCACTTTAACCAATGTCTCCTTAAATTCATACACCAAAAGAAACCTTTCAGGACTCAGAGCATGGTTTAGTCATTCTATATTCACTTTCAGAGAGATGCAGAGTCTGGCTAGTGATATTGCCATGCTAATGCTTTCTTCTGGATACACACCTGATTAAAGGCCTCAGGATCAAAGAGCAAACCACTTTACAGCAAAGTGCGGCAGCCCCAAAAGCTCATAGTGAATGGAATTACTTAAAACTATTTTAAAGGGTCATCAGAAAGAGGGTGGTTATTTTTAGAAATGAGTTTTCTTTTGATACAAAGAAAAATGTTGGCATCTCTCTTATGTTTATAACAACATTCCAATTTAATCTTCAGTTTAAAAATTCTTTAATTATTGCACAACAGTTTTGTTGATTGCAAAAACACGCACATGTCTGTTTGATACTACAATCTAGACTTTCCTGTGTGCATGCATGCACACACACACACACACACACACACACACACACACACTCTTTGCCTCTATGATACTGATACACATTAATGCTATGGCTTACAATTTGTTTCTGCTCTCAGGGAAAAGTTATAAACATAAATGAGAGAAAATGTTACCAAACATATCTCTACTAATTTCTCTGCTACTTACCTCAATCTTTTTCTAGTAACAGTAGGGAGCTGGAGAGAAGCATGGTTTTATGCAGGTATCTCCTTCAAAACATTATTCTTTTGAATTCCGTGTCCCTATTCTCCACCACTTAAACGCATTGATGTGCATATAGATACATAAGCAAAAGTATCCAATAGGTGTTGGAATTAATCTTAGAGTGATGATTAGAATCTGGTACAGAAAAGGCCTTCCAATCTAAATTTCCTGTTAGTGATCATGACTATCACTGAAAAATCTGGAAGAACATATGCCAAAACACACAACCGCATGTTTTTTTTGTCCAGTCATACATAAGAATCCAACATAATTATTCTTGAATTAAAATCAAAAAGCAATTTTATAAGAGATCTATGTTCTTTTAAATCTTGAGATCTCATCCAGTATTCAGTAGATAACAATCACTGTATTTACTTCACTTTTGTTTAGTGAAATTAAAAATTGAAAGACAAGTGAAAAGTCATACTAATTTAAATAAATTATGTGAAAAAAAACACTGCATAGCACTTTATACTTTATGTGCCCTTGGCATTTCTATTTTAAGCAACTATTTTGTTCCAGTATAGTATAACCCTTAACTTTTCTGAGTCTGATATTGTTTCATAAAAAGTTAAGAGTGAACGTTTGAAAACAAACAAGCAAACAAACAAAAAACAAAAGAAGTTTGTCTGCTAGAAGACAGAACCAAAAAAACATTGGGTAAATTAAAAAAAAACACACACACATTAGTTTTGCTTCTCTACAATTTAGTCATTATAACAGAATATAAGTTTCAAACACACAAAACCTCGAGTCTCCTGGTGCATCTTGTGTTACCATCTCTTATTCCACTGGCATTCCTATGTTGGAGCAGAGTGTTCTTAGGATAATTTAGCTGAAAAAAAAAGTTACAGTTCTTCCTTGTTGTCTATTCAAATATCCGGAGATGCCAAAGGGGGTGCTTTCATTTTATCCCCTTAGCAACAGTAGAAGAAAAAGGCTGTTACTTATTTTTAAATTGTGATGTTTCACTAAACCTCACCTAAATGTGTCTTCTAAGAGAATGTAACACCTAAAAGGGGCGGAGGGGGCGAGACGCTGCAGGAGTCTAAGCAGAGCTCCTAGCCCTGGGCCAGTGAGCTTGCCAGGAAGTCTTCAATCACAATGTCGACCAACTCAGATATTTCTCTGTCTTCATGTGATGAAGGTCAGGGATCTAAACTTATTCGAAAAGCTAAAGAGACACCATTTGTCCCCATTGGAATGGCAGGTTTTGCAGCAATTGTTGCATATGGATTATTATACAAATTGAAGAGTAGAGGAGATACTAAAATGTCTGTTCACCTGATCCACATGCATGTGGCAGCCCAAGGTTTTGTTATGGGAGCCCTGATGCTTGGTATGGGCTACTCCATGTATAAGGAATTCTGGGCAAAACCTAATAAACCTTAGAAGAATTGCTGCTGTATTGGTCTTGGTGGTACTTAATTTAGTTAGACGTCTCAGATTATGTGTTTGTGTCAAAAATAAGTATTTGAATGGGTCAAACAGTAACATGGTAATTGAAATATTGATTTCCTTCTTGCAGACTTGATTTGCCTGGTGATGAAATTACTAGTGAATTGTCACTACCTGGGTCATTCAGGGGAGTCAGGTTAGTACACACACAAAAAGAAACATGTTAAGTGCTTGATGGTGGTAAACCATCCCCCTTCTAAACTCTTCTGATGAAATTAGTTTTAAATAAGACAACAGTCCACTTTGAAAGTACTTCCAGTTGCTACAGAATATTACATGCTTTTGATATCATAAAGAAATCCTAGCTAAAAAAAATAAAAGTAACTTTGTAATTGAACTTTGTTCAATTCTTTATCTTCACATAACTAAAATATTGGCTAATTATGTCATCTATTAAGATGGGGACCCTACTGGTGGTGTATTCAGGATGACCTCTGACTTAACTAGACCCTCCATCTTCTTCCTGTTTTCTAGTATGAGTTATACAGACTTACCAACAGAAATTTGTTTTTATGTAAAAAAAATATATAAAAAATTTTCCAGTACTCATGTTTGTCTCAGTACTTACGATTGTCCCTATAATGTAACATTTATACTGACAGCAGCACTTATGGGACTAACACACTTTGAATATATAAAGCTTTGGATCTACTTTATGGGATTCTTGTTTTAACTGTTGTCTGTTTTTAAAAGTTGTGATGATTTTAAGCTGATCTCTTTGTACTCTTGTCAGGTCTCCCTCACATCCAATAGAATGCACTTAGAAAACAGTTAGCAAAGGTTCAGGTTCAAGTCTGTGGCTAGAAGTGCAGAAACAACTGATAAGCAGACAAGGACCAATGCTCCACCTGATGAACCAACTCAACAAAGATAGCTAATCATGTGTCTCCTCACTATGCAGATCAGGTCTTTATAAATAAAGTAAAAGCAGTATATTCCCAGTACGGGAAGCCAGAGGGACTCATAGTAATGCCCTCCATGCTAGATGACTGCCTAAACATCTCCCAAAAGTGACCCATGGACCTGAAGGAACAAATGGGACATGAGGGAGTGAATGTCAACTAATTGTGCCTACTGTCTGTGAAGATCAACAAATCATGGTTACCAACTTAAAATCAATGTGGAAGGCAAAGAAAGTGTTCATAAATAAATGCAATAGTATTTTATTTCCCCAGGAAAACTGCCAGATTTCAAATCCTGATTTAGTATCTTTCTATGATCTTTTTTTTTTTCACCGTGGTTATTTTATACATACCTTTGGCTCTTAGTTCCACCTAAGCATTGAACAGCATGGAATCTTAGCTGTACAACTTTAAGCAATCAGACTCATGGATACATAAGTTTTACGTGGAATTTACTTAAGTGCCCAAGCTACTTCGCAGTTCAAAATGTCACCCTTCAATTGTGCTCACACTTAAAAACACAATTAATCAATCTGGCCTTGTCCTACCAAGTACATCAGACTAAATGGAAGTCAGCACAAGAGTCACAGTTTTAGAACCAAAATAGGAGATGCCTTAGATTGTTATTTCTTGAAGATTCTAACAGTCAAACAGTTTATTAAATACATGAAATGAAAAATTAACAAAATGTAACTGTTTGTGCTACCTCTCCAGGAAGCTAACACTTTTCCAGAGGATGGCTTGATCCAAGAGAATTAAAAATACATGGGAGTAAATTATTCATGGGATACACACTAAACAGTTTAACACCAGGCTATTTGCTAAAAGTCTGATTAATGCCTCACTGGAAGCTTTAAACATTTCACTCCAGCAGATGGTTTTGGGCCTAACCTAGACTTCATTGCTCAGTATTTTGCTCTTGACCTTTACTGCTGAGGTGAGCATGATTTAATTGCTCCCATGTTAACAGGGTCACTAGAACTGAAAGGACTTATTTCCCTTGTACCTTCTTGGAGTACTTGGAGATATTTGAGGATACCTGTACCCCTCCCTTTGTCCAAATATCCTCCAGCTGGAAAACTAAATAGATGTGAGAACCAACACAGGATGGCAAACAACTTGAGTTCAGAACATTGTGAATCTTTAAGTGGATAGTTTTGCATGCTGTCCACCCATTTTCCTGACCACGGGGAATTAGAGAAGGAAAATGAGATCATTAATATATCTACTTCTCCCCATTTTTACTTCCATTATTGCCAAGAGCAAGAAAATGACACATTTGGAAACTTCAAAAATTGCAGAAACGTGATTTTTACAAAACACATTTCATGAATGTGTCTTCTCACACAACAGCATTTACCACATTGTTTATTTCAGACATCAACTACAAATTATGGCGCTATGACGTTTGTATTTTCAAGTAGTCAGGCACACAAAGCACTTAAAGGTGACTTTATAGGAAATCAGAGAATAAGAAATACACGAGTTTGATTCAAATCACCTGGTAAAAACAGAATGAAAATTAAGGCTTTTGGACAGATAACAGCATTTATCAACCTTTTACCTTCATTCCATGTATATTCCACTACACTATTCCAAACATTTGCTAATTTAATAATTTATCAAGGGATCCAGTATTTAAAAAGGCAGATATCTATCATCCATAAACAAATGAAAATGACATAAGACATTATGATACCAAGTTATCACAAGGGGAACTGATAGGGTGTGCTACTCCCCTCCCCCATTGTCTCCTGTTTTAAGATTGCAGATTTCAAGGACAGATATGCTAAAATGTGAGAATGACCTTAGTTGAAATTTCCCTTCAGGGAGATGCAGGAGTAAGTAAAACGGTCCAGGTGTGGTTCCTGGAAGGCGGGAAATCAGGGTATATAGAGTGTGAAAACAAAGAGAAGATTCGGATCCAATATGGAGGTCAGATAGATTCATGGAGGAGAGTGAGTTGGTTTCGGCCATTTTCTAAGATGGAGATGTGAACCATGTGAGCTTGGCCATGTGGCCACCAGGGCCCTGCAGCCCTTGGCTGGCCTGCGTCAGCAGCATGTGTGCTAACAGCAGTTAAGAAGTTTGCAGATTTGAACTCTGTGTTGGAGTTTGTTTTGCTGTTTTTAACTTGTATCTTGAAGAGGCCACGTGAAAGTCAGGCCTGAAAAGAAAGAACTTTGCTGGGTCCGGCATCATGAAGTTTCTACCTGGACGACAAGAAGAAGATGGCATGGAGGAGCTGGAGCATGCCAAAGGAGAGTGCCTAAAGAAAGATGTCTTCAAACACGTGGATTGAACTCTGACTGGCTGATTTTGGTGAGATGATAGGGACTGAGAGACTGAGGTTTTCTGGGCAATCTGGGAAAGGACTTTGGACAATGCTGAGAAAGGTTTTGGACAATGTTAAAGTAATCGGAGTTTTCCTTACATTTCTTTTGTAGTTATTAGGATAATTAGAAAATCACTTTGTTAAAATAAATTAGTCTGCATTGACAGTCTTGCATTGGTTTGGTATTTTGGTTGAGAAGGCTGGGAATGGTGGAAAGAACCCACAAGAGTTTAAACTTTTTAAGTTTTTCTTTTCTGCAGTTTTTGGAGCTGAAAGCAGAGAGCAGCTGGCTGGCTTTTGTGTATCAATGGTAAAGGTGATCAGTGAAAATGTCAATGGTAGCCTGCTTCCTAGGGAGAGAAGCAGGCCTAGGTGTGTCTAGTTCCAGTTAAAGGCAATTATGAATGGCCTGTTTGTAGCCTGCTTCAGAGAGGGAAGTAGGCCTGTATGCGTTCTTCGGATCATCCTGTTTCAGAACAGATTCATGAGACTGAGACTGTAATAAGAACTAGCCTAGCTGGGTTAAGGTAAATTTTCTTTGGGAAAGGTAACATCAGTTTTCCTTGATATGTGTTGACTTCCGAAGGATAAACAACATATGAACTGAAAATATATGTGTCTAGAGAGTTGGAGGTTAAGATTCATTCACAGGCAGAGGGGACGGGAGTGCAAACATGCAGGTATAAAAAACAACTGCTGCCCTGTTATAGTAGTATTTTTCAAATGTGGATTGACACCAAAGAGCAGATTATAAAACCAATTTATAGGACATAGGTAGCTGGGATTACAGACGCACACCACCACGCCCAGCTATTTTTTTGGAACTAGGTCTCGCTACGGGCCCCAGGCGGGACTCGAACCGTGATCCCTAGCCCCGGCCGCTTCATAGGCTGAAGCTTACAAGCATGAGCCACCGTGCCTGGCTGAGCTACTATTTTCAAGGAGGGACAAGCAATTGGGCCTAAGACTGATTGAGCAAACAGTTACCAAATAGTGAAAGCAACTTTAAGGATTTAGTGTTTAGGTTAAGAAGAAAGAAAAAAAGTCCATGGAAAGATTTTTATCATGGGGAGAATATGAAATACTACAAACCAGTGAAATAGAAAGGGTATGGAACCATAGTCAAATTATTCTCTGATGAATGTTGAAGGCAGCTTCATCAAATATTAAATACATGCAAGTAACTTTTTTTTTTGTACCATTCCTTGAAAACAGAACCAACAATTTGTTATCTGAGTTGCAGTTTAATGACAAAAAAAAAAAAAAAAAATCAAACCACTTTTGGGTAACGAAAACTCAACAGGACTTACATTCATGTTAATTATCCTGAGTGTTCAGTAATAGTGTATGTGTGTATAACATCCAAAGAGGTACTTACAAAATTCAACTTACATTTCCTTTTAGTCTTCATTCTTCCAGTGACAGACTACGAAGCCACTTTAACTAAGGAATTAAAAAACAGCTTTATTTGTAATAGCCCCATATAGTAACCAACCAAAATACCCTTAAACAGATATATGGTTAAGCAGTGTGGCACATTAGTACTGCAGAAAATGATGTAGCAATACAAAAAATGAATTACTGATATGTATGACAACTTGGGTGAACCTCAAGGATTTGAATGATGAAGGGTTTCACGAAAAACAAGCTACTCTTAAAAGGTAAACGTGGCATGGTACCATTTCTGTAACATCCTTCTAATGACGAAATTAGAGAGTCGAGTAACAGATTAGTGGTTGTCAGGGTTTAGGATTACCTTGGGATGGTAGGAGTATGTATGATTACAAAGGGACAGCATGAGGAAGATATTCAAGAAGATAATCCTATTATCTTGACTACAGAGATGGTTGCACAAGTCTACAAGTGATGAAATGACACAGACCTCTTCACACACACTGTACAATGTCAACATCCTGGTTTTGATATTACACTGCATCTGGGTAACAAGAAAATATTGGGGGAAATTTAAGTTTAGGTTACATGGGACCTTTCCGCGCTATTTCTGCAATTTCCAGTGAATCTATTATTATCTCCAAACAAAAAGTTAAACACATCTGCACACACAAGGAAATGCACAAGATAAAGTGGAAACAGCCAATTTTATTGAAATTTCCCCCAAAACTTATATTTAATGTGTTAACTGTTTTTAAAACAAATGTCACTCTTTATATAATGGTTTTATTACTTGATGTTTTATAGTTTTTTTCATCTTTTCTTTACACTTCTTCAATAGAAGCCAGAGTCCTGAGTTGCCCAGTTAGGAGCCTAAAATGTACAAAAAAAAAAAAAAACAGGAGTGAAAAGAAAATACTTTGTGCAAAAGTCAATACAGAAAAAAAGTGTTAATAGCATTTCCTTTCAGCACTACTCCCACAATTGCTTCCTAAAAACTTTCTGCATGCTAGTTACACATAACCATGAAGAACATTAATGGTTGGCTGAGATTCCAAAATTATAAGGCCATTTATCTTCCTTTAATATCTAATATGTAAGATTTCTACCAAAAATGGTAAATATTTTTAATAGCTATGATTAGCAAATGAAATATAATCTGTGTAAAATCAACAATTTTATACACAATAAGATGAACATTTTAATAGAAGCATTTCTTTAGATTTAAAAAGCACATCTGGGCGAGGTTTACCCATGTAAGTTGTTATGCGCCAGTATCAAAACGATGTGTTGAAAACCTTGAGGAAATGAGTTAATGGAAGTCACACAGAAAAGTAAAACAGTAAGGTAGGAACACTTAAGGTATTTTCAGTTTAGTAAGTTTTTTAATTATTAACGTTCATACCCCTAAGAAACAGAACTACAAAATCAAAACTGATAATAATGTTTTCAAATGAAGTACCTTTAGCAATTGCTACATTATTTTTAAATCCTAGAAAGAACAGAAAATACATGACTCTTACCTCTGATCTACTATTTTGATTAAGTTTCTTCTCAATATTCATGGCCAACATTTGGCTTCTAAATGAAAGACTTTTGGTTTTTTCAATCACTTGCTGATAGGGTGAGACTGCATTGTTACCCATAACCACATGACCCTATAATGAGAGAACAAAAATGATTCTGTGATGTTGGTGACTAAGTTCCCACTAAGTATTGAGCAAGTCAGCACAACACTACATAACTGTTACACTGTCTATATGCAGTATACACAAGTGACAATAATCCAGTAAGAAGACACTCCTGTTGTCTATTATATGCTAACAAGTACAACAAAATAAGTTAATAGAACTGAACTATCATAATTAAAAATTGGAAAAAGGTCTAAAATAATCAGCAACCATTAGTGTGTACAGTCCCTAACATAAAACTCACCAATTTAGAATCAATCTTGGCATCCAGTCTTGCATTTCTAATCAAATTTACTATCCACCTTTCAGCTTCTTCTGGAGTCATGTTCAGCTTATCTGCCAACATGCTAATGAAAGAAAAATAAAATAATACTGACTGACTCTAAAAGAAATGTTGCTTTTAGGTACATAGGCTTTGGCCAAAACTCTACATAGTTAGATAGGTATGTCCTTGCCACTCTATTTTGAATACCAGGCTTCTTACTATCTGTACAATTTATATATGTGCACAGTTATCTCATACTGGGCAGGACATAATCCATTTTAAAAGGAAGGCATCATATTCTGTATTTACAGAAACTGTTTCTAGATCACAATAACTTTTAGGTGGTATGCAAATAGTTAAAATAAACAGGTTTTATCATCTATAATAACTAAATAACTATATCCACACATACACAGACACCACTTTATTCTTCTAATTTATAATCAGGTTGAAAAAGAGGTGGTTATTACAGAGTTTATTATTATCAATTCTAAATCAAAGTACCTGGTTTGGTTGCAGTTAAGCCAATTGGTCAGCTGACAGGAATCAGCTGATGAAAGAACACCTAACAACTATGTATGTTTAGTATTTAAGAAGATATATTAGCAGTTCCCTTTACACTTGTCTTTGCTAAAGATATTACACACTTGCTAGACCTTCTAAAGCAATCACTGGTTTAATGAAAAAAAAATCAGAATGTCAATAATTTTAATATAAATTATAAATCAAAATTCCTGCTGTAATAGCATTCCTGATTTTAAAACATAAATATTCAAGACATTGGAAATCATCAGTGATGGAATTCCAGAGCTTCCAAAACAAGTGCAAATTAAATCAAATTAGTAAAAATGGCTTTATGGGAGTAATTTCTGTGCTATTTCCATTTTACACATATATTGACAATGAGCTAAGAGCACTTCATTCAAATATAAAGTTAGGCAAGCATCAAAACTGCAAACAACATATAAACTGCATATGTGAAGGCATAATTATATAAAGTTTATCCTTAAAATATGACAAGTTAAAAACATGATGCTGATGAAGAGTATGAGCCAACACAACCAAAAAACTGATTTACTTGCAAAAATTTGTTGTTTTTATGATTATTTTGGCTGTAAATATTCTCAGCAAATATAAAGAATTAATCATGATTAGCCCAACTTCATGCACAGATATCATATTAATCTACCACTAGTCTTAACCTCACTTCACATAAGCCATTAAAAATAGGTAAGTGTATCTTTTACTTAAATTAAGCAGGTATTTCCCACTTCCTGAAAAACTCCTGTAGTTGGTGTTTCCTGGGTCTTCCCAATAAACTCCTTGAATTTTTTACTGGCACTTTAGAGGTATGCAAATTGTATCCTCTTCTGTGTAGGCAAATTTCTGATATTTTTATCTGAAACTGCTACCCTAAAGGTAAACAGACTATGCAAATTACACTGTCATCATTTCCCAAAATAGAACTCTTTAAAATGAGGTCATTTTACGTCAAAAAGTATAAATGAAACTATATCTATAAAAATATATATATATACTTGTAGATATATATAAATATATCTACATATATCTATATATACCTATATATGTAGATATATATACCTACATATATATATAAACACATATCTATATCTATATCTATATATATATATAAATCCCAAACTTCAGGATCTGTATATTCTGCTTTTGAAAAGAAGAAATTACTCCCAATTACTACTATGTAGGTGGCATTATAAAGTTTTTAGTCCTTAAAACCTTACAGAGGTGGTGTAAGTAACCAAAATTGTTCAAGACATTCTGTCTTGAAACCTAGGCTATTTGATTTCTCACCTAGCAGACCATGGCTAATTGAGAAATCTTACAATTGCCACTTTAATCACTGCCTCCCATCTAAGTTCCTCACAAATACTCTTCTCATCTTGAAAAATTATCCCTCCCATTTGTCATACTATTACACATGCCATGATGTAATTACTTCATGCTATATACCATGTTTAAAATGTCACCCACTTTTTTCTACACTTAGCTACTGGATCTCAGCTAAACAGCATCCTCATAAATCTTCAAAAATACCTCTTTTAAATGTGGCACATCTGTTTGATGCTTCCCAATAGCTATACTTGTTTTACTGAGTATCTCTTTCCATAATGGACCCAAAATTATGCACCACTGCTTCCTTGTTCACTACTATACATGCAGCAATTAATACAATGCCCAACACACAGAAGGCATTTAATATTTACTACCTGATTCCTAACCTACTACTAACTTTTGCTCAGATTCCATAACTATTTCTTCCTTTTCTAAGCAACCTACCTTTCTGAATCTGTCATCACGCTCTTTGACATAGTTGCCAGGTAAGTCCTAAAAACCAACAATTTTATTCTCAAGTTTCTTTTCAAAACTTTAGCAGACCAAATGAATAAAATTCAAACTTCTAAATTTCTCATTCATGGTTTCCTACAATTTCGCTACAATCTAACTTTCCAACTTCCTATAAAACTCCCTGAGGAGCTACAAAAGCTAGCCAAACCAAACCATTTCTCCTCTGTCAACAAAATAAGAACTGTGTTAGATGATGATGACAAAATACTGCTTGATCCCCACTTTTATAAAATCTTAAGTCAGGTTCTGGGAGGAAGGGACAACTATAAGCCCCCAACTATTTTAAGTGTTACAGTAAAAAAGGTTAAGGAATCAGATGCAAAAGGGTTTGATTAGTTCTAGTCTGGAGGTTAGGAAACAGCTTAGCTAAGAATCTCAGAATTTAAAGAATTTAATCTCAGAATAAAAAGATTAAAGAAAATTTCATTTTTAATGACATCTCCACCTGTAATTTTCCACCTTCCCTCTTTGTTTACATCCATATTCTGAGTTTCATGTGCTATAACCAGGGAAATCTGGCAGCATGCACTATGATCCATAAATGTCTCCATGCTCTGAACCATAGTCCCAATTTAGGGATTTACTGTTTTAAATTGTGCTTTAGTTGATCTTTACGTAGTAAATCATAAGTCAAAGAAAACCTGAAGGACCAAGTATTAGTAAATTACTTGGTTATCTAGGCTACCAATGTGAAAGTAATTAAAAATGTCTAATAACAGAAAAATACATGGAGCAAAAGAAATTAAACCAGTAATAGAAATCTTTAGTCTACAACTCTCTTATATCCCAGAGATTTTACGTAAAAATAGCAAAGACTTAAAAAATGAAAATGTAGTGTCCCACCAAAGTTTGAAAAACAAAAAGTTGGGCATGTATTAACCCTCACCATGATTGTGTTATTTGAAATAATTCAGTTTGCCAATAAACTGAAAGACAGAAATGCAGAATTTCTAAGAAATATTCAGTATGGATTGTAATCATAAAGTTAACTTCCAGTTTATTGAGACTAATTACACTAAAAATCCCATTTTTATGGGCACCTCTGGTCTGCTATTCACTGAAGGGCTGTGGCCATCTATTTAGCATATCCAAAGTATTCCTCCAGTCTTTCATAAAGGTGTGCTATATTAATTAAAACAAGTGTCAAATATGAATTGTGCTTAACTGTAAGATTAGGAGGAAATAGCATAGAATTGAGACACATTTTGTGACTAATAAAAATTCCTGCTCAATTTTTCAACATATTGGTAGTTAAAATAAGAACACATTACTTCACACCTAACAAAATGACTATCAGTTTTTGAACCTATTTTATCTTCATCTAGAACCTATTTTATCTTCATCTACTATTCTATTATCAGGACATAACTATAAAATGCTATGTGGTAATAATAGGAAATACAAAAGTAGTTGGCAAATACCTTCTTTTACAAAATGACAAAGCTAACCCCCAAACAGGTTAATGTTATTAATGTATGCTACAACATGTTTATCATACACATTCAAAATATTACCTCCATGCTTTTTAAAAAAATCTACATTTGAAAATTGGTCCAAGAATTATTCTTGAACAGCCTTTAAATATCAGGCATACACCATATCTAATATACAATTCAGTTATTCTAAATTACATCCCACCACAATAATCTTTCTTGAGAGATGTTATATACTTCATGGCAAGCAGACTGGAAACTTATCCTACAAATCTACAGACTGTATATAAACTGATAAAAACATTCTTAACATGCATTTTTATAAAGATATGACTATATGACTATCACATGTGCCATTTAGTGAAGAAATTTAACAGAGAATGCTCAAATCACAAATTGAGAGTTTAATCAACAACCATAGTTTTTAAAATACAACTTTGAAATGATTCCAATGGGGGAAAGGAGACCAGAGACAAGTCGTTCCCTACTCCCTCATCCCCCCCCAAAAAAGATCAAACATCTTTAGACTAATAAGAGGCAGTAGAGATAGACAGGCCAGTGTAAGTCAATGAAATTGAATGTTTGTTTTAATTAGTGTATAATAAAAACAAAAAATTCTACTTTGGGTCTTAAAGATACTCCATTTAGAGTTATCAGCATTCATTGAACCTTCATTTTAACTCGCTCTTCTGATTTTCTAATACACAAACCATGTCCCTGTCATTCTCTAATCACCCAGCACCTTCTTCCAAACACCCATTATAAGTCATACTTTTTCTATTTGTTATGTTTCTTTCTCTGGATTTTTAGTTCTGTGAAGGGGGTATGCCCTACTTTCTACCTAGTCGCCAGAAAAAGCACTAATTCACTTTGTATTATTTTCCTTGAACAGCACAATCATAATACATAGCACAGCTCTTTAGTGAAGAAGCTTTTGCACATTACTGAAAATTACAGAAATTATAGAAATAAGACAACAGATGATGAGTGGTTACCGGTGTTAAAAGTGGTCACAACAACATGAGGGATCCCTGTGGTGAGAGAAATTTTCTGTATCTATCAACATTCTGTTTATGGTGTTTTACTATGGTTAGCAAGATGTTACTGGTGGAAAGCACACAGAAGATAGTATTATTTGTTCTAACTACATGTGAATAAGAAACCACCTTAAAATAAAAAGGATAATCAAAGTTCTCCTCAGAATCATTTTAGGAGTTTTGATGAATACAGATGCTGATATATTCCTTTGGTTTTAGTTTAGGGTTAGGATGAGTTGTCTGTAAGTGCTATTATAAAAAGCTGTTTGTTTCTAATGTGCAGTTAGAACCACAAATCATTAATTACAAATTGCAATAACCCCAGGAGCATACTAAAAAATAATCACCTGGGAAGCTGTAAGCCCAGATTCTCAGAGATCTAGGATAAAGTCAGAAAAATCTATTTGTTACAGATGGCCAATAGGCATATGAAAGAATGTTCCACATCACTAATAATCAGGGAAATGCAAATTAAAACCACATGGAGATACTATCTTACAGCATTAAGAATGGCTCATATATAAAACAACAACAACAACAACAACAAGCATGAACAAGTGTTGGTGTGGATGCAGAGGAAAAAGGAACTCTTACACTGCTGGTGGGAGTGCAAATTGGTCCAGTCACTATGGAACTATGGAGGACCCTCAAACAATTGAAAATGGAATTACCATTCAACCCAGCAATCCCACTACTGGGAATCTACCCAAAGGGCATGAAAACACTAATTTAGTAGTATACCTGTACGTGCATGTTTATTGCAGCTTTGTCTACAACTGCCAAGATATGGAAATAACCCAAATGCCCCAAAACTGATGAATGGCTGAAAAAATGTGGTATATGTCATGATGGAATATTATGCATCAATCAAAGAGGATAAGCATATGTCATTTGCAGCAACATGGACAGAGCTATGACTTAGCAGAAATAAGCCAGAAAGAAAGAGACATACGGGATGGTCTCACTTATATGAAGGATACAGGGAAAAAACAAACAAGAAAAATTAGAAACAAACCAATATAACTTAACAACAGAGCAAGAGGTGGAGGGGGAAGAAAACGGGGGAGGCAAAGGGCACAAAAAACAAAAATGAGGGGAGGGTGGGAATAGGGGTACAATACAACCAAGTAAACATGACCAATATTGCATGGTAACTACAAAATAAAACATTTTAAAAAATCCATTTGTAAGTTTTACTTTTGTTTTTACATTTTCCAGGTATCTGAATATATAGGTAAGATTAAAAATCTCTGAATTAGAGGATAATGATTTTTTTTTTTTCTATGTACTATTTAAGGTAAACACTAGTTCTGGCGGTCATTTTCATGAATGAATTCTAAATCTTTGGCGTTTGAATTAATATATTTCATAAAAGGTTGACTTAAATGTTTTTATTTCTGGTCATATTCCTAACCCATTAAAGCAGCTTTAACCACACAAAGAAGTTTAGTCCTTTAACCCTACAGCTTGAGAGCTTATGCTCTAAGAATATTTTTTCATCTGAAACTACTTGCACAGCCCCATACCTCCTCAATTCAATTATAAAGACACCAAATGGCTGGTTTTTCACACCATTATTTTAGCAGGCTGTAATTATAGTTCTCAAAAAAATGACAATCTGGTGGAGTTGTTCTCAATTCTGGATGTGTTTGGGAATAACCAACCTCCAGGTATAGTATAATAGTCTTAGTACATAACTTAGCATACACACCCAGAAAGCTTGATCCAGAAAGTTTGGAAGCACTTAAGGAAATCTATTTGTCTAACACTAAAATACAAAGATCCTAGATACAGAATTAAACATTGAAAAATAAGGTTTCCATCTTTATTCTCTGGCTGAACAGATAACACTAAATTAGTCCAAGTCCAATATCTGAAGGCATAAACTGTTCATACTAAAAAATATTTTTTAGTGAGGTACAATAGAACAGTCATCTTGATCTGTGAGTCCAGACTCTGTCATGAAGTAAAACCCAAGCAGCTTAATGTCTTAAGTTCCCTTGCTACAAAATGTGCCATTGCACTGAATCAGTGTTTTGTAGAACTCTATTTTCAGAAGTCTGAGGGTTCTTCAGAGGTGCCTGTGCAGTCAGGAGGGAGGGTCCTAGAGCAATGCCTTAGCAGCTAGGATGGGAGGTGAAGATAGGTAGAGATTGAACAGGGTGAAGGGCTCTATACATCTGATCTAGAGTATTTACCATTTCTTTTCACAAAGATTGGATATAAACATCTACTTATATCCATATATATTATATACCACCTATACCTAGAACAATGCATTTGAAAACAACGCACATGTATGCACATGCAACACTTAAAATCCATAGTTCTAGTACCTTGAAACCAGAATTACCTCTAGAGCCCCCCCCAAAAAAAAAATCACATATGGCTAATTGTTAAAATACTGCACAATGTATATATAAAACATTTCCATCACTACAAAAAGTTCACTGTAAGAAACTACTGTCAATGACACAGTAACTGTGCTGTTAGGTTAGAGCTAAATATTTCTTATAGCTCTAAAATTCTTCCCCAATATATCAAGAAAATACATTAATCTCTAGATTAAAATCATCTAAGCAAATATTCCTCAGAGAACTAAAATTTAAATAAATTAAGTCAAAAGGAAATATTACTGCTGGGAGGAAAACTTCCTGAACCTTCAAAAGTCATTAGAATTTGTCTAAAATTACAAAAATAAAATAAAAGCCTATAGAAAACAAAAACTAAATCAGAGGGGAAAAAATCCTACATTGATATATAAAAAGAAATAAAAGATTCATTGGTAGTGACAATGTCAACTTAAAGTTTACAGAAACATTCCAACTACATTACTTTCTTTCAATATGCACATGACAAACTATTTATTGCTAATAATAATAATAATAATAATAATACATGAATACCATTTTTGACTGGCAGGAGGTTTTCAGTGGATCTTGGCCACCTTAACAGGCAGTCTGGGACCAAGGGGCATGTTCCCACATTTCCACCTGGCCTGGGTCAACCATGCCCCATGTGCCTGGAGGCTCTGCCCTCACTGCAGGCCCCCCTCGGACCTAGGGGCAGGTTGGGGGAGCAGTGGGTGATTACCCGCCTTGTGTTTTTGATCCTGGAGGTGGGGGGTAGAATTGGATTATCACCGCCTCTGGTTTACTCCAATACAGTCACTTCTCACCAGGAACAACAAAATCACTAATTCAGCAGCAGATACACATGAAGATGGAGGTGAAAAGAAAGAACTAAGGTCTGGGACAAACGAACATTTCAGGTCCATTAAGACACAGGGTTGTGAGACCAACTATAGTAACAAACTATCTCAGAAATACACCCACAAGGTTGCCACAGATGGGAACACAATTTGTGGTTCAGAAATGCCATTAGTGCAAGCTAGGTACCCTTCCATTCCATGGTAAGAAGGAGGGCACAGAGATGGGGCAACAGCCCCATGATGAGCCTGACAAACCATCTGCCAGTGCCTATCCTGATCAAGAAACTTTTTATACAGATATTGGCTGGGAGAAATGCTCCCAATGCCAGAGACCACAACTATAAAGCAAAGAAGCAGCAAAATGTGACAGAAACTGGGATGGAGAAGATGACCAATAAGGAGGTGGCCAATAAAGATGACCAATAAGGATCCACTGAAAAGATCCAAACATGTGTGAACTGGCTACCCGCTACAAAGACACACCTGGAAAAATAAGCACAGGCTGCTGTGTCCCAGGAAAACACATCCTCACCTGGGAAAAAGAAAACTGCTTTGGAAAAGAAAAGGAAGAATCCAACAGGCTATAAACTGACTAACAACTGGCAGTGAAAGTGGAGATGGAGTGACCAGAGGGGAGGACAAGGGGAAGGGGAAGAGGGAAGAACACCCAAAAGACAAAAAAGAAAAGAAATATAAACAAATCTTTAATGATAATAATAATAATAATAATAAAATTAAAAATACTGAATACCAAGAAGCAAAATGATTCCAGCTTCTCCGAGTTAATAAAGGGAAAGTGCTAGGGATGGAAAAAACCTTACACATGGTACCTCAGAAGCAAACACTGAAGTAAAAATGCATCTTTACAGACAATACATCAATATGAAGGACAAAAGAAATGTACTCACCTAAGAAATTTTTATTGATCAGCTCTCAATATTTAAAATTTCAGAGTATTTGAAAACAAGTATGCACACATGCAACAACCACGATTTAGTAACTGAGGTTGCAGAACTTGAAACCAAAGTGCTCAAAGTCACACATGGCTATTACTGGCTGTGATTCTGAAGAAAATGTACTACCTACAAAATTAGTATCATAATTGCTACAAAGTCAGTACAGTAGGTAGCAAAGATATAAATCTTTTGAAAAAGGAAACAATGCAAAAACTTAGTCATCTATTGTCTACCAGAACCCTGCATAAGGTACAACTTATCTCTGTATTTCACAACCACTGATATGACTGAAATATCCACGTATTTTTTAAGAGAATCAAACTTTTCAAATTATATGTCTGCTAGCTATAGTGAAGTTCTAAACTGAAGTCAAGGCTTTAATTCCCATAGGAAAAGGCCCATGGTCACAATATACTTTTAACTCAGAGTAACCACTTCAATGACAATCCACTAAAATTAGGCAAGCAAGTATGGATGCCTTAACAAAAACAAATGACACTAAAGAAAAACTGGTCTACACACAATTCCTAAGAGGCAAACATTAAAGTAGTAAGTTTTTAAACATTTATGGAGCATTTACTGTTTGACTTCATCTGTGGCCAAAAGGCACTAGTTATTTTTCAAATTCTAATATATAAAATTAGTTTCTAATAGGTTATGAAGTTACACAATTTTTTCCCAATAATTTTCTCACAACAGAGAAAATTTCAACTGAAATTCACCATAATTTTTCCATGTTTCAACATTTTAAGATGTCATAGGAGCTTACTATAAGAGAATTCAAATATATAATTAAATAAAATAAACTCAATTAAATGAAATGATTACCAAATGTGGTCTTTCAACAGAATTTCCGATTTACTAAGGACTAACTCATTTGAACTCCTGTTGAAAATCATTCTAAAACTGGTATTCTCTTTTTATTCACATAAAGGTTTAACAGTGCTCTCTAAAAAAAAGGTAACTGACAACCATATACTGCCCGGAAGCTACCATTTTCAAAAATCATGCTGTGTCACACATGGAAATGATTCCTGTAAGAAGTTATACCTGTAAAGAAGACATGTCTAAGTCTGCAGCATTCATAGCTCAAACAAAACATAGAATTTTAAAATAAATATCAGATTATTTCTTTTGTTTTCTAAAATAAAAGGAAATAAAATAATACCCAATTAAGTAGAATCCCATCAAAAACAACTTTACAATAAATGGAAATTTTCAAGAATTCAAAAGTAGAAAATGAAAATCAAACCAGGGTGTTCTTACTTAATGCTGATACACTGGTGGATGCGACAAAATGTCTCAAATATGAAAAGACGGGCATTTTCAATGAAATCCTCAAGACAAGCCACTAAGAAGAAATCATTCACAAGTACCTATGTGCATAAAACATGAAAGACACTAATTAATGGCAGTGACAAGCAATTTAAAAAGACTTGACAATCTTTTCTGCTTTACTAATTCACTACACTTCCCTTATCAAGTCCACTAGTTCTATACCATCTATCATCACACTTTCTAGAACACCGTGTTCAAACAATTAAAACAAGAAGCAAATGAATGTCTTTAAGAAAAAAAATCTAAGAACTGCAACATTTCCGTTCCACTAAAGATCTGAGTAACCTTATGACAAATAGCTTAGTCCTGTCCATTATCATACAGAAGTGCTGTCTAGACAACACAACTTGTTCAGCCATTTAGAAGTCACAGATGGACTAAGTACATACATATTTGTGTCAAAATACATGTGTAATTTACAAAGGTTTATAGGTGATAGCTCCTATTCCACAGATAGTATCAAAGAGAATATACTATTTTAACTTCAAGAAAAGCAGCCAAATACTCCTCATACTAAAGAGTAACAAATATATGCCAGCATTTAAAGTCATACATTATTATACCTGTATACAAATTACCATACTAGATTCCAATTTTACATCTTGTCCAATGTCCATGAATCACTTCAGAAAGTGCTTTGCACAGCAATTTTCTTCTTAGAGAAAGACCTTATTCCTTCAATACACTTTGCTCATTTTTGGGTTAACACTTGAGTTCAAAAATGAAATCTACCACTAGTAATATCAATTTGGTTCATGCACGTAACAGTTAAAATTCTTACTAAATTTCTTAAAACTTGCAAATTAACTTAATTCACACCTCTGGATTGCTTGGTTTGTAGCAAATATTAAATTATGTGAAAAATCTCAAAGATAGGCCGCCCATTAAAGAAAGATATTGAAAATCAATCATGATGTGCAATTCTGTACAGCTGTGTCCATACATGAAATATTTCACATGTCTTCACTTAGGGTAAGACATGGAATTATGGGTAGGTGTGGAATTTACAATAACTCAGTTTTCACAAAAGGGATACAAAAGGCAAAAATATTAAACATCTACTTACCACAGCACACTTTATATAATCTGCCATTTAAGAATAAACATTTTGATGCAATTAATCAAAAACAAAGCTAAATTAAGGTATCCCAACACTAAAAAATGTTACTAATTTACAGATAAAATTTCATACTTACTGATTCACATTCCCTCAGCTTTTTCTGAGCTCCATCAAAGTCAAAGTTAACATACAAGCATTCAACGAACTCTGTAATCGGATCTTTATACGTGTAAGATTCCTGTAAAATTAAGTTAAAGGTCAAATTGGAGCTGATTTAACAATGAATATTCAGTAGGTTGCCCTGGAATACCCCATTTTTGCTTTTTTCTCCTATCTTACTACTAAATTCTAGCAAATCACCTAAATCATATTTTCAATGCAACTGCTTATATTCTGACTTCAAATGACACTTCAAGATCAAATTCTCTAAATTCTAATCCTAAAAGCATTACAAAACCTTTCAATTTCTCTACTGTTAAGTCCTCTTAGTCAATAAACAATGATGAACTTCCCCTAGTAAGAGCATTCTATTCATACCCTACTGAGTGAAATCTTTGTATTTATTATTAGATCAAATACCTTAAGTTCTTTTTCTAAGTTATTACTGAGAAACTCACTAAAATATCAGTTAGTAGGTGATAACCCCAAGAACTAGTGTAAAGGTTACTGCAACTGGTTTTTTGTTTGTTTAAAAAAAAAACAAAATCCATAAAACACAACATAAGGGTTATTAATATTGCATGCTATGTAGTTTCCTTCTGGAATAAATCAGGTAGTGATCGCCTAACAAACAGGCCAGACTCCACTCCTTCACTCTTTTCAACAAGAGCGACACTAACATACAACAAATATTATGTATGTACTTATCAGATAGCAGGAGTCATTCATACCACCTGCAACAGCAGCATATTTTCAACTTAAAGATGAAAATATCCATTTGGGGCTCTTTTCTCCTCTGAACTTCATATAAACTTTTCTTCTGTTTTAAAAACATTTTAACTTTAAGAACTACTAGTCTTATTTTTGAAAAAGAGGTTCCCCCAAAGTTTTGGCATGCTTTAAAAACTAGTGATTTCAGCTTTCACCTGCTGAATAACTTTGACGAGATCTTTTAGCACTTGCCGACGTTTCCGAACATCTTTGTTTGTTATAACTGCTGTAGTCAAATAGCGGAGAATATGTGGACACATTGTCTGAATTGCATTAAGGTATCTAAGGAAAAAAAAATTTTAATGTTAATAACCTCAGTTATTTCTAGATCTATAATCATGTGATTTAAAAAACCTAACAGCCCATTAGAGTGCAATGTTTATGTAACACCAGGTTGCAAACATTGGGCTACTGTTCCAAAAAAATAAAGGTAATGTATTATTAGGAATCGAAATGATGAGAAAGTCAGCTGATAACCCCAACTTGAGTGAAGTGTGAGATTCACTTAGGAGGTTAGAAATTCTATTACTGTTGTTGACTGAAAAGACTTTGGAAGACCCAATAAATGCCGTCAGCCTGTTCCAGAAGTCTGCTAAGAAATGACTTTAGTCATTCACCTGCTGCAAATATGTAAAATCACTCATGATAATCAGAAAACTGCACTCATAAAGAATTGAGAGGATAAAAAACTGGAAACAACAGGAAGAAGAAAACTGCATGGCTTTTTTAATTCTTGGTACAAGGAATTAAAAAGGAAGGAATAAATGTATTAGGTACTGCACAAGCCTGGAAATATCCGTCAACATTTCTCTTAGCTGAATATTCAAAATTCAACCATCTTACACAGTACCACCACTAACTGCTTCTGCTTTCCTCACTTCTTAAAATTCATTCCACATGGATTATTCTCCAAACACATACCTCTGCCATCCTTCAATGTCCAGCCCAGATAGCTTATCTTCTACATTCGTCTACATTATATTAATAAATCTTCATAGTTAAACATTTGTAGAATTCCCATAAAACATCTGAACTCTCTGGAGAACCCCAGCAACCAAAATACCGACACATAATATTATACACTCCCACTTTGTCTTGAACTTCCTCTAACCAAGGCAGTTGTATAAAAACAATCACTCAAGAATAAAACAATTTCTAGAAAAAGATACCTGAGTACATTAGTTAAGCCTGTTCCAGGCAGAAAATTTTAAATTACAGTACTTGTTCAAAACTTTTAACTAAATTTAACCATTTGTCTCAATACTCTTGCCATACACCTTGGTATAAGCACGAGGGTGCAAATGTTAATTTTAGTTGTCATTTATGGATCTCACTCATAAATTTGTCCAAAATCATTATACAGAAATAAGCTCTGTATATACATACATATGTTTAATGTATTGTCTTCTACTTATCTTAAATTTATATCATTGCATCACATGTATCTTTATTAGTTTTACTGGAGGATGACTTCTGTTGGAAATCATCTCTTGAAAGTTAAGAAAACAAATTTCAACATAGTCTGACGACAAAACTGAAAATACAATAGTTGAGTGCAATTTTATAATATAGGTCTACTAATGAGAAGAATGAAATTCCTTTTTGTGGGGATAACTTTAATTAGGTTCAAAGTTAAGAGATGTCTATCTTAAAATGGACTGGAAGTGTTTGTCAGTTATCTACAAAGTCAATAAACTTTTTAGTAATTGATAGTATGAGCGAATCTTTGAAAAGCTTTTTCATGTGTACAGGCAGCACTAAAATACAACTGACAGGCATATGACTTTAATTTGACATATTCATCATCTGAAAGGAATTTATAAAATTCTATTATTTTCTGATACTGCTTTTGAACATTATTACACTGCTGATAAACTGCTTCCAATTCAACTATACACTACATGAATTTTGAAATATGGATATTTCAAAACTTTCTGGAACTATAATTTGAGTTTGAAAAACATATCAGCTGCAAATCTTCACAGGAATGATTACCCTGTTTTAACTTTTGAAAGAACAGATATGTGTACAAAGTGGTCAGACATTACTTGTGACCATTTATAATTTTAGGACTTAATAATCAAGTCTAAAGCAAAGTTAAGTATCAGAGTCACTCAAGTGTTTGATAAAAGTGATCCAAGGCAATTGGTTCTCATTCAGAAACCTTGTATGTAGCCAGTGAACTCAAAAAAAGTTAAACTCTGACACTGCTAAACTTTCCAAATGATTATTTGGTAAGCAAAGTTAAGATATCCTCAACTTTGAAAACATTTTCACCTGCAGTTGTTCCACATAGATTACTTATAAAGGTATATTCTTCAGTCATTTCAAATTCAGCTTTAATTCTTCTAATCACTAAAACCCACATCCTTTATTTTTTAAATTAATTACTGATATTGTTACTAGTATTCCCAACTCTGAGAAATCAAAAGGCTCATGGCTTTTAAAATTTATTTTCTTTGTACATACTCTTCAGCTGCTGCAACTGAACATGACTTATTACTGTGTAAATTTTCTAATTTTCCTGATAGTTTCCTGATAATTTTCCTGATACTATCAGTAGGGAATGATACATTGAATTTTTTAACTTACCTATAGTATCAGTTCAATGTTTTGTTTCTAATTTGATACAAAATAATTCCCATTCCACTGTGCCTTAAAATAATTTTTTCTTGTTTTGACATGGGAACAAAAGACAAACCAAACAAGAGAAAGCAAAATGATGCCGGTAAGCAAAATGATGCCGTATGGTGATGTAGTTCTAATTACAGCCACTGCGTCACAACTATTCAACTGTTGTATTGCTGAAAAGCTGTCAAAGTCAAATAAATATAGGCATTCTTACATGTAAGTGGTAAGAAAAAAGGTGATGGGTCATAATCTACAGAACCTGCTATATATAGCATTATCAATGCTTCAATCTTTCAAAAATTCCAAAGATTCCCTAACTTCTGGGGTGGAAATTATTCTTTCTGTGTGCTATTTATATGTGCATATATTCATATAGATGGGACTGGAGGATTAAAGGTGAACACTGTGAAGTTATCTTTGCTGTCTTGTGGGATCACAGTTACACACACAATAGTATATATACATATACTACATATATGTAGTTCAAACACAAGCAAAACCATATAATGGCTAACAGGATGTACATGACACTGCTTCTATTTTTTCATACCATCTCTCTTCATCTGTCCATCAAAATTTAAAGGTCAGCTCAAGATTTATTTTCACTGGATTGTACTAACTTTGCCAGGTATCTCTGACAACTGTTAGACCTTCAACATATTTTGTATGAACAATACAGCTATGGTTAAATACTTAGTTAAATGTAAAGTTATTTCTTGTATTATTTGTTTTATTATAAGCTATGTGAGAACAGAGGCTATATATCCTATATCTTTGAAATCTCTTCACTAATGATTTTTCTTTAAAATAGGAGTCTCAGTATTTAGTGTATTCTGAAGTGAAATTTCTTGAGGTAAGTTAAAATGATTTATCTCATTTATCCACTCTAGCATAACCTGCTCCAATTATAAACTTTTATGAAATGTTTCCTAGTGTTACCTAATTGCAATTCATAACACAATCTGTCAACTCAAAGGATAAGACAAAATACACCGATCATACAAAAACAAATTCAATACTGAGTATGTGCAGAAAATTTTAAGAATATAAATAAAAATTCGACCCTCAAATATGTTTGCAATCTAAATGATGAGACAATTATAAAAGTATGAAATAATTCGATGTTATATGTATACTGAGCACCACACTATACAGAACTTTAGGAAAGAAGCTGAGTGACATGGAAATTTACAAACAGGTGGGAAGAAAAAGACACTCTTAAAAAAAAAAAAAAGTAGAACCTCATTTGTGTGAAAGCTTTCTTAACAGGAACAATTAGAAAACATGGAAAAATAAAGGCAGAAGGATCAGTCAGGATAGTATGTACACTATATAGTTAACTACTGACCAAGTAAAATTTGAAATTTTCTTTGTATTTGTAGCTCACTTTTATTTAAAAAACACATGAAATAGTTATTTCCTAAATGACTTTCTTTTCACAACTGGAAAATACTGCAGCATTGTATTACAAATGTATTCTTTTTCCCAAAAGCATCTACATTGGTGGCAAAGCCTCATATCTCTAAAAGCCTATGAATGCAGATCTTCCACTTGATACTTTATTGTCTATATAATGTTACATCCAAAAGTTCAACATTATCCAATATGCTAATCAACTATTTTAGATTCAGAATAAATTATGACAGAAATGGTAATATATATAATAGATTTTAACCTACAATAGCACTACTTTACATTTCAAGGACAAAAAATTTCCAAATTACTCTTCCATTAAGGAAAAAAGGTCTGAAGTTCACAATCTAAGTAAACTATAAACTTCAGTTCTATTAATGTACTATTGTAGACATTAAAAACAAAGAATATAATACTTTCTACATTAATTTCTATTATCTATCGGACAAGTGAAAATAATGCAGGCTGATAGTAGACAAATACAAATTACCAGCTTAAACTGAACAATAAGTAACTATCCTACTTAAATTCAAGAAAATGGCTGAAACAATGATCTGTCAAACTAAGAAAAATTAAGTTAGAATCAAGCAAAATAAAATTAAGGTAACCTGACCATAGTAAACACAGCATTTTGATGAACAAATGAAAGTTGTAAAAGTACTGAGTTTTCCATATTTTGCTAACTGGCAAAATAGTCCTGGAAAAAAAATGTTAACATAAAATATCTCTCTATAAGCAAAAAAGGTTCTTACACATATGATTAAAATGTTCAAAACCTGATTTTTGGTAATGGGTTACAGCATTTGGCAAAGCTAGTAATAATCTTTGAATGGAAAACAAATGAATTCGATACCTTAGCACATACCAAGAAAATGGTCCTCACTACTACTCATGTATCTTTCACTACACTCTAGCAGGTAAAAGGTCGATTTCAGCCAGGTCCTTGATTAGGAAATACAAATTACTTACTTAAAAAAAAAAAAAAAAACAAAAAAAACTAACCCTTGCATACTACATACTAGTGTTTTTAATATTCTGTGTAGCTAAGTGGGAAGTTCTGCTGTGCACTTCAGCTGTCTGAAGGAAGAACATTTGGTGATTGAGTTGTAAACTGAAGCAGTTGCTTTTCCTCACACATTTTTACTTGAAAGAATGACAAATTAAAGCTGTTCTTACGTGGTATTTAACAGACATTTTCTAGGAAATGAAGTGAGCCTATCTTTCATAAAGACAAATGAACAAGGAATTAAAGTTTTCAAAGGGCAGACTTTTGGAGGATGTGCATCTGCCACTAATAGATAGCCTCACTATTTTCCAATACTTTGAGGCTTACTAGGTTTAAGTAGCAACATGAACGGAATCTTTTCTGCTATTGCACAATATGGCAATTTATAATACTAGTATAATTGCTTTACCAGTTATTTCCCAAATATCATGCACAGTGTTAAAAAATTAAAGTTATAAAAAGCAACATGACATCATGGTGGTGACAGAAATGTTCTATACTCTGTCTATATCAACACTGATATTCTGGTTATGAATACTGTATTATAATTTTATAAGATGCTATATTTGGGGAAAATTGGATAAAAAAGAACATATGACCTAGCTATTTCTACAATTAAATATGAATCTATAGTTACTGCAAAACCAAGCTTAATTTAAAAAAAAAAAAACACAACAACTGACCATAGAAAATCCTATTGAATATTCACTTTTAAAAGTTAAATATAGCACATCCATAAATACTATCTTACTTGATTTCACAATTCTGTCAGACAGGAGGGGAGAGGAATAAAGTTCCTACCAAATACTAGACATTAAATACACAGATAATTAACTTTTAACTCTTCAAATAGCCTTCATGCCAAATGAGTTACTAATGACAGGAAAAATACAAGTTTTATGAAATTTTGTTTTGATTCCAGATCAAAACAGATTAATTTCTTCTGTGGTGATATGGCTTCTTATGCATTAAACCTTCTAAGTTAAACCTATTATTCTGGATCAGAATAATTTGGTCAAATATCTGCATGGATGTGATTTTAGCTGATGACATTCTGTTTTCAGGTATCAGTTTTTTACAGGTTGTTTAGTATTTTTCCTCACAAATCTTCACTTAGGATACATTGCCAAATAACATTCCTGAGTTTTCTGTCAAAGGCTGATAAAAAGTTAATATCGAACACCTTGTAAGATCTTTCAAAAAGTTCTCTTCCACTTACTTTTTACTGAATTTAATACATGGATTATGAGATATATAACTTTACCACAGCATTTAGCGAACAGTAAGGTATATATATGTACACACAGACATACATAATTATTAAAATTGTGTATATACAATTTTCATAGCAAACTTCTTAAACACTTTATGGAAAAAATAGTTTAGGAAAGATGGTGCTGTTCTGAACATTAATGAACAATATGACTGAACAGCATACTTGAATGTTATTTCTTCTGATAAAGTAACTACAATACTACATAAATCATAAAATTTTGTCATTTTACTTAAAATTTAATTCTGTGACAAAGATCATACAATCTTTGATTTGATTTAATGCAGGTATTAATGCCACTACAACCTGCAAAGCTTAGATACCAATCCTATAATAAGAATTAGGTTTTGCAGCTGGGTACAGTGGCTTGTGCCTGTAAGTTTCAGTCCATGAAGTGGCTGGGGCTAGGAATCGCAGTTCGAGTCCTGCTCAGGGCAACACAACGAGACCTAGTCCCAAAAAATAGCTGGGTGTGGTGGTGCACGCCTGTAATCCCAGCTACCTGGGAAGCTGAGGCTGGGGTTTGCTTGAGTGCATGGTACCCAGGCAACATGAGCCTGCGGTTCCACAGGCAAAAATACCAAGACCTAGTCTCAAAAAAAAAGAATTTAATTTTGAAGAGCAGGTTTTAAGATATGTGGATAAACTGTGAATTATCTAAAAAGAGAAACCAATACTGGAACTATGAAAAGTCGTATTACTTGAAAAAACTAGAGAAAGTATGCTTGAAGGAGAAGGAAAAATTATCTTTAAGTAACTAAAGCAGTTTAGGTGTTCTTACC
Organism: Uropsilus gracilis; assembly: GCA_004024945.1. Lineage (NCBI taxonomy): Eukaryota > Metazoa > Chordata > Mammalia > Eulipotyphla > Talpidae > Uropsilus > Uropsilus gracilis. Next base: position 146,394 of record PVHY01001206.1, read on the forward strand.
AAACAAATAAAAATAATGGGCAGAAAATTCAAAGGCACTTAATCTCAACTGGAAAAGTAAAATTTTAAAAACAGACCTCTAGCTAACAGAATGATATAATTCACATAGCAGTGTATTTCTTACTCAAAGCTAGATAATCAAGCAAAGACAGTATTATAGAAATTCTAGGATTGTTGGACAACACGGGCATGGGGTGACATATTTATTCACTTTAAAACAATATGGTCTTGTGTCTTAACTCTAATACTTTAATATATGCATGAATATCTTGTTAAAATGTAGATTCTGATTTGGTTTCTTCAGAGTGAGGCCTGAGTTTATGCATCAGGCTTACACTGCTGGCATAGAGACAACATATACATACCACTTTACTTAAAAAATAACACTTAAAAAAACTAATTAAAGAGTTACCTATGTGTTCCTTCAGTAAGTAAATCTGTCATACTAAGAGGGGAAAAACGGTTGACACAAAGTCAAATAACACACTGTACCCTCTTTAAAAATGCATACAGTATTATATAATTAAAGTAAAAATTATATAGTGAAGTAACTTACTGGGGCTGATAAAGGAAGAGATCAATAATGTTATCACGTCCTTTGGGGTGGTTGAAGAAAACAAATAGAGACCAGTGAATTAGCCATGTTCGCTGCTGAAGAGACTGGAGTGGAGAACTCACAGACTGAAGGATTAAATAAGATATATATATAGGAAATATTAACACTTGAGGAAGCAGGACAATGAACATGTCACATTTTTAGTTAAAATCCCTAACTTTCTAAAACATGGACTGGGGTTATTAGGATTGAAGTGCAATCTTCTATACCCTTTATTGTCTGCAATGACCCTCAGCATTCAAATGATTTTATGGTTCTCAAAAGGCAATTCAATAATCTCCACTAGGCCATTTTTACAGAAGCTGAAAATTACACACATTTCAGAAAACATTTTGAAGGCATGGACTGAACAGTTTTATAAAGCTATTTTAGGGTCATTACTTGTAGATGAAAACTGTCATCTTCCATACAGGAAGTTAACCTTCAAGACAGGTTGCACTAACAGTATTAAGTCATTTTCACAGGTACAGAAAAAAAAGGGCACAGCAGCAGTCACAGTGATGAATACTGAGTGTGCTTCTCATGTTCTAATAGTCAAAAGGAAAATCAATCATTTTCTTCAAGGACAAACTGAAATTTATTCAACTCACGCACAGTGACTATGTCAGGTAAATAAAAGCTAATCTGAGCATTTTGGTTTAGTGTCTTTATATTTTCTAAGTATACAATGATTTCCTTACCTTGCCAGAAAGAATAAAGAATATACATAAATTTTAGAAAATCACCCCGAAAAAGTATAACTCACATTATTATCTATGGTCTCTTTCAATCGTGTAAGGTCTTCCATGGCTGCATCCCAATTCTGCATTAAGATTTCAGAGGCCAGTTTTCCCCAGAGTGAACTTAAAGCATTTCTGTCCGTTGCTGGAACCTGTTTAAGCAATAATAATTAATTATGTTCTGAATACTCTATAGAGAAATGGGATGTGAACTTTATACCCCCTATCTATCCATCCAGCATACGATAGCTCTCTACCCAAAACTTCAGGTATCTAACCATTTACTGGATCACACTAGCTAAACTAATTCAAACAGCTCTGATATAACTTGATTTATGAAATACACTAAAATCTTTGATATTGTTTAAATCATAAAGTAAAATAACTTAAAGCTAGAAGACAGCACCAGTGTTTCAGTATAACCCATGTAGGTAATTTATACACAAGTAATCATATTATAGAGGGTCATATTAAAGTTAGAAACCAAGTCAGAGTCAAGGAAATTTTGACAAAGTCAAAACTTATAAAAAATACTTTAAAGTAGAAAATACTTTTAACCCTAATTTAGAGAGGGGGAACTGAAGTATGGAAAGTAATTTACCCACATTCAGTCTTCCAAAGATGGAAGTTATAAATTTTATATTGCAGCCTTAACCAACAAAAGCAACAAACTGAGGATAGCCTTACTTTTTCTTGGGTTTGGAAAAGTTAACCTAATACCTATCAGTCAGGTCCAGGACAGTAACAAAAACAAGGAATTTAAGTTATTCTTAGAGTGATGAGAATAGAAATGATATAAGAGAACTATAAGTTGTTCTCTTGAACTTATCTAATTAGTCTCCACTATACTAGAACTTTCCTTTGATGGCAGTTAATAAATAACATTTTAGCAAACTCGAAGTACTTATTATTGCAGAATATGCCCACAAAAAAATTGTACAGTGTTATTTGTAATAAAAACTACAAGGAATCTGTTTCCATTAACAAATGAATAAACAAACTGTAGTATATTGTTGGAATGGAATACTACTCATCAGGAAAAAGAATCAAACTTCAGATACACACAAAAACATGAATCACAAAAACTTGCTGGTCAAAATAAGCCAAGTATAAGCTTACACTATCATGTCCTTTGGTATGAAATCTAGACAGACAAAAACTAATCTACAGGGGAAGCAAGCAAATTAACAGCCAGATCAGGGTGAGGGATGACTACAAACAGGTACAAGGCATCATTTGGGGGTAACAAATGTTTTTTTTTATATTGATTGGGTTGTGGGTGTACAGATATACCGGTACGTCAAAATTTACTGATACATAGAAACTGACTTATAAAAAGATAAGACATCACTGTCCCAATTATAGAGAATAAAATGCCTGATCTTTATAAAGAAATCTGAGTACAAAAATGATTTGGTAAATCTAAGATGTTATCAACTTTAAGACATACTAACAAACCCATTTCAGTTGTTAGAATATGATCAATGATGTACTGAAGAATCAGTATGAATTTTATACCGATACTATCAAACAAGTTACAGGAGGTCCAAAACTGATAAAAGTTGATAATGATCCCAACACTTCCAAAAGTCATTATTCAAGGTGTTTTAAGACTCATGGTAAAGCACTTTGAAATTGAAAGGCAAGTACTTTATGGTAGATAAATTTTAAGTGGAAAAAAAAAATCACACTATAAAAATGATTCCCAAGAGTACTAGCATCTTAAAATCACTTCTTTCAAATAGTTTGCTGGATGAGGCATTATATTTTAGATCCAGATTAAAAGCCACATGATAGTAAGTTTTAATATAGATGTCAATTAACTTTTCAAAGAAGTATGTTTAAAAATCCCAACTAAATCTGCTCCATTGTTTCAAGTTAAGAGATTTCTGAGCACAGGAATCAACCAAATTTGGTTATTCAACAACCAACTAGGGTAAATCTAAACATTCCTTGATGCATTTGTAAAGTCACCACGTCAAAAGTCTTTATAAAATAAAGGTAGAGTCTAGGATCACACAGTTTTAATTTATACAACACCGACCTACAATAGGTCACTCGGAGAGTCAAATTCTAATCTCAGATCATAGTTACAATGGTTCTTTCATAGCTTGTGTTTCCTTAACTATAGATTTAAAAGAAAAACCAACCACCAGAAAAGAATTTAGGAATGAAAAAAAGGTCACTGCAAAAAAAAAAAAAAAAAAAAAACCTAAACAAAATATTGGTATTATTCTTCACAGTTCTAAAGTAATTTCAAATACAAAGATCTTCCAGTAGTGCCTATCTAAATCAAGAAAAGTAAAACAGTCTGCTCTTTTAAACTTAGTTTTGTTACTGGCCTTCATTAACCTGCCAACAGGAAGTAGCAGCCAGCTCTGACATACTTCAAATGTTTTGTGGCACAAAATAGAACAAAAATTTTAAAATGAACTGCAGGTAGTTTCTAAGCACTGCTCAATCAGTGTATTCTCACTGCTGTTAACATAAACATTAATTCTGTCTTCAAATCACAAAATTCAATCACTAAACCAAATGTCATTTGAGTTCTAGCACAATATTTGTTTGGCAATACAAAAGCTTAAAACCAACCCAAAATTTTCTTGACAAGGAACTAAGTTGTATCTCCATTATTTTACAAAACATAAAAATCCCCAAACTTTTTAAGCAAATACAAATTACCTTAGAAGTTTTCAGATTAATTATAAAACCACACTGCATAAACATAATACTATTAAAACCAGTATGTGTTGTATGTGTTAGGATAAAAGCTTTTTGTATCAGTGAAGCAAGATTTTTTAATTCCCAAAAGACTCATGCGTACTAGTCTGGCTCAGGTCCATGTCATTACAGTTGGCTCTTCATACCAACCGGCTTTCAAGGGTGGATATGCTAGAAGAGTTTCAATATCTGGATTTCCAGCAGTTACCTTAAGTTTCCATGTCTTAGCAAAACGGCACATTCACTCACTGACCAGCAACAATAAATTTACTGTGCTAGAACTCTAACATGACACTAAATCTTCATTCTCAAAATTCACTCCTAGCATTACCAAATGATATGAATAACCAACTCTTTTCATTTACCTGTAATCATATCAGGCTTCTGGGTTTACAATCCTAGTTTAAGCTGTTTACATTTCCAAAGTAATCAACTTTTGTCCTCCTAAATCCTTTATAATATTCAAAGTAAAACTGATGGAATTTTGATAAGCCACTACAAGTCTAGCATCACTGATTACCTACAATGCACTTGAAAGCAAATCAGTTAATCTGTAAATTAAGAATTCATTTACAAATGGGAACAAGAGAAAAATATTTTTCAAATCAAATCTGGAAAAAAACTGAAGATCTTTCTTTCTTTGAAGGGTGGCAGTTTTTAAGTGCCTTTTTTCAGTATAGAAATTATCTGAATTAATAATACAGTTCTTAGCTCCCCCCCCAAGAGAACAATTTCTAGAAAACAACCAACGACAGCCACTGTACATTCTCATGGCATATGGGAGTAGAAGAAAAAATAATTTGAAGGTGTAATTTTTCTTTTGCATCATACAACTCTCTTCCTTCTCTAACAAAAATACTGAATCTAGGAACTTGTTACGTAGACAAGTGGAGATAACAAGTATTTTACAGTTGGGGATTTGCTCTAATAGTACCCAGTAGTACTAATCAAGCTCATGTACTCCAAATAAAAATTGAAAACACTAGAAACCACTGAGTTTTACAGTCTAATAGGTGAAGGAATAAATAAATGGGAACACAGTATACGGCACAAAACCTTTCAAATATAATTAGAATTCCTCAGTCTTTTTGAAAGTTAAACATATATAAAGACTGAGTTAAAGATTGGAATAATGTATGTATTCAATAAATACTAAGCATTCACAACATTACTAGTTTGTACAATAATGTAACAAATTCATTTATTAAAAATAGAATTCTGCTAAAGCTAATATTGTAGCTATATATTTAAGAACTTTTGGGTATTCAAAAAACAAGTTAGATCGCATTTCAAATTTTGAAGTCCTGGTATAAGGTTTCCTACTTAACTATAAAATTAAGTTTTTTGTCAATGGTTGTTAAAAACTTGATAGACCCACGTAGACATTGTTTTGAAGAACCAGAAAATAGAAAACAAAGAAAACCAAATCACTTACCAACACTCTAAAGAAGTAAAGGTATTCTGCTGCACCAGAGTAATTTCCACATTCATATTGGAATTTTGCATACCTGTAGAGTGTATCTAAATACTCCTGCCTAAACTAAAAAAAATAAAGAAATAAAACTTAAATTCTAAGTTTTAATTTTGACAGTTTAAAAACCTAACCCATTTACTCTTAAAATGACCTCGGAGGTCAATTACTTCAAAATTTCTGAAAGTTGCTAGCAAAAACAAACACTAAAATTAGAAGATTCATGATCTTTAAAATACACATTAGTATTGATGGATTTAATATTCATACTAGTTCCAATTTACATAGTGTAATAATTTGTTGAAATACACATTTAAATAGCAGGTTCTATTTGTGTGAACTTAAATTTTAACTGAGTTTAGAAACTATCAAGCATATGCAGCCCAGTGAAGTGTTGTGATTCTATACAAAAGTACACAGTAAACTTAAAGTTCTACTCTGCGAAAACTGCTGCCAAATCACACCAACTTTTGGAGTTGATGATGGAAACAAAGTGAAAGTGAAGAAAACTAAAAGGGGGCTTTTAAACTATAATATTAATAAATCCATCATATCCTATATGGGAACCAGAAACGTAACTTGCACAGGTCAGCATGCCTCTTACTTACACTAATTGTTACAAAAGAAATACAACTTGAATTCAAGTCAAAGAATTATAGGAAAAGCCTCACACTTTTTGAGTTAACACAAGGAAGGAAAACTGGATGGCTAGAACATTCCTTTATTTGAAAATTTATGAAGGAATTGATAATGTCAAGGTGTACTAAAGTTGAAAAGGCTGCCAAAATATCACTCAATTCCACTGATCAAAACATTTCTAATCCAAATTTATTTCTTTTTACTTACATGTAAAATGCTATTATTATGGGAAGATCAAAAGTTTTGAGGATTCTGTACCTAACGATAACATAAAGTTTTCCATCAGTACTGGTTTTTAAAAACTTTCAGGCCAGGAATGGTGGCGCATGCCTGTAAGCGGCAGCCTAGGAAGCTGTGGTCGGGGCCAGGGATTGCGGTTCGAGTTCCGCTGAGGGCACGAAGTGAGACCTAGTTCCAAAAAAATATAGCTGGGTGTGGTGGTGCACGCCTGTAATCCCAGCTACCTGGGAAGCTTGAGGCTGGAGATTGCTTGAGTCTGTGGTACCCTGGGCAACGTGAGTGTGTGGTTCCACAGGCAAAAAGAACAAGACCTAGTCTCAAACAAACAAACAAACAAACAAACAAACAAACAAACAAACAAAAAAAAACAAACCAAAAAAACCCCAAAACTTTCAGAAAAAAATTACTAATATTATAGTTAGTAAGTTAACCTGGATATTATATCCTTGTCAAGTCACAAACCTATCTGTATATACAGCACCATTCTAAACTAGCTTTTATTATAACTTGATAAAAAAAACCTTTTAAACACCACTTACACCATGTTTATCAGCCAGGTAGTCAAACAGCATCCGACCATCCCTTAAGAATAAAAATTAAAAATTATATTTCACAAGCCATAAAAAACTAGCACATTCATTTTCTAGCATTTAAAATTATATTAAAAGCATTCTCTATTATCTTAATACTTAAGCACTAAAAATTAGACTTTTAGAATAAAAAAGCCACAAAAGATTTTAAAATTCATTTTCAGATTTCCTTGTCATCATGAAAATCACCACATCAACTAAGGTATGGCTTTAGAAGTCTTTAAGTAATAAAACCAGAACATCTATTTTTACAGCCAAATCAATAGTATACTTATGTGGTAGCCTAAGAGTATTTACACTCTCTAGAGGTTACATTTCCAATAAATAACATATTCTTATTAATGATGACTGAGATAAATGTACATAAACTAGCAGAAATTCATCTTATCTATGTATTACATCCTCCCCCATCCCAAATGATTTTTCCATAAGGACAGCAATTTGGTAACTTTACAAGATTAATAGATACCTAACTTACATGCTATACAACCTAATAATAATTCATACAAAGTGTCACATAATCCAATTTAACTTATCAGCATTGCATAGCTTGAGATATGGGAAGTTTGTTAAAACAAACTGATGCCAAAGACTTCAAGGAATAAGTAAAAGACACAAGTGTCAACTGTACACCTTCTGAACAATTTTAAAAATAAAATATTTCCCAATGCTTCCCACAAAAGGAATTTTGCAGTATGTCCTCTCAGGGCATAATTTTACTTTAATAAGTAAATGAGAAAGGGATATATGTTATCACTAAAATTAACATGATTATCGTATTGAATGTGAAATTTTCACATAAACAAAGACCAAAAAGACTCTTATACTTGCTGTGAATCACAGTAATTTTGTTATATCCCTATACACCTCAAGCAGAATATTGTCATATTCAATAAAATTTTAAAAAAGAAAATTTATAGAGGTTATTTTAAAAAGTAGTAGTTTGATTACAAGTTTTAAACACATAATTCTAACCATTTCTCTGAGTGCATGAAGTCCTTTCTGATAATGAACAGTCACATTAATCTTATTTATATTTTTATTTTTGTATATACATTTGTGAATAAAGCATAGTGTTATACATATAGTACAATTATAGAGTACTACATTAAAGAAGTCCATAGGTTCTTGGAAATTGCAACTTAAAGGGAAACGAACGGTAAGAGCCACATGTAGCACTCTTTCATTCAACATCAATGGGAACCTCTCCCCCATCAAGTTAAATCACAGGAAGGAAAACATGCTATTTGCAGAAACTATTGGTAGTACTTTCTCAAGTCACAAATGAAAACTTAGAATAAATGTCTCTAAAAATTTGACTTAATCACATACCAAGGACTATAAAGACGTAGCATGACAAAATCTCCAGCAATTTCTCAACTGAGTATTTTAGTAGCTAAGATTCACCACAATGGCAATATTCAATTTTGGAAAATTATTAAATAGTAACCCAAAAGACTTCCATTAGTGACATTATACTAAATCCAAATAAGGTGACATGCTTTCTTTGGAAACCAAACAATAAGCCCATTTCAAGCTAAGGGGAAGTTAGGAATAAAATAATCTTATCAGCTCTACACTGCCCTTCTTGGATTGGACATTAAGGTTGGAAGGATATGAGAGAATGTAGCTAAGTGATAAAGGAGCTCAGGTTTTACTTGCAGTGGGTTACCCATGTTCTCTATGAACTGCCCAGGCACAGGACAGCCTTAGGACTGCTAACTTTTTGGTGGGATGTCTTTACTGCCTGAGAGGATACTCTTAATTGATGTACCTTAAGATGCTTAATAGAGTGACTGGCACTCTCCTAGCTAGTTGTCATGGCACACTCCCCAGTTGAGAACCAAAAACACTTACAAACAGTGCCAAATAACAAAAAGAAACATTGTAGAATCTTATCTGGGCAACAAGGAAAGACACTGAAAACCAACGTTAACATTTATTATTGAGCAGTTCCTGGACCCTATGTAGTAAGGAATAAATAGATAAACAATCATTTAAACCATGAACTTTTAGAAGGAAACATTAAAGTTTGAGTTGACATTTTTATTAATCTAGAAAAAAATAATTTTTAGAATTCCAAAAGAGAGCTACCTGGTTGACTGCATTTGCCTTGTAGTTTCTGGATCTTCAAACATCTTCACAATTGGTTCTGTTTCTGCTTGAAGCTGTTTCAATTGTGCAACAACTGTAGTTCTTTTTTCTCTCAAAGCTAATTTGAAAAGCAAAAGAATACTATAATAAACTATATTGTTCACCACGAAGCTGTCTCTGGAGGATTTTCAATTTATTTAGCTTATATATAAATTATACACAAAATATACATATAATATATATTAACTACCAAGATAATCACATACCAGCAACCACAAACTCAGTAACTTCCCCCAAATTCAATCTCACCCTTCTAACACTACAGAGGAACACAAAAGGAAAAGGCAATCCTGTTTTTACTTTTAAGGGAAATACACACATACAACAGGGGTGGGGGGGTTATGGCGTGAGGGATGTGTATGAGCTGTGGAACATACAATTATCTAATAATGCTTTTTAGAGATTTTGATGTTTCTTATATTTATCATCATTGAATTTTCCAAAGTAAATATTATTAAGACTTTTGGCTAAAGCTCATTCATAGAACACAAAATTTCAAAAAGCACACTGCTCACAGGACAAAATTCAATCCGAGTGACAAAACTTACCATGAGGAATATCATCGGAGTAAAGGTTTTTGTATACATCCATAGCAAAGTCTACCATGTTGGTATCACTAAGAAGATCCAACTTCCCTTGTAATAATTCTTTTTCATTATATATCTGTAAAAGAAAATTACTTTCCAATGAAAAGTTCCCCCAAATAAACTAATACTAAGATTAATGTGCTAGGATATATTATTCCTGAAATATTTATAAACATGTTATGAACTATTATACACCTTCTTGCAGCAAAAAAGTCAACCTACCTACAGAGATGTGACTTTACATACCTAGTAATTGAAAAATAAAGGCAATTTCACACTGCAAAGCCATTCCTACCTGTGATTCATATTGTCTAGCACTTGATGTGTCCCTAATGGCCATCTTCTATCTTTTCTCAAACAATACTAGACATAAATCAATAACCACACCCCCACTTCATTGGTAAACACACATAGTTATCTCCTCTTGAGATACAGGTAATCAAGAATCATCTCTTAACTTTTTGCCTTCTTAGTATCTCTCATAGGTGGTTATCCTTAACTACTCTCCCAATATTTTTTCACTATTAACCATCCTTTACATGCATCCTCATCCACATACTGAAACAAGCAACCTTTCAGTAAGTCAAAGAATGTAAAATACAGTTTAACCCACAGTACAGACTCGAAATAGATCACAAACACACAAGCATATTAAGTGCATCAAGCAATAAAAAAGGATTCTAATATACTCTTTAGATCAAAATTTAGAGAAGTATAACCAGTTACTAAGATAAAGACTTTTGCAGAGGATTTTTGCACTAAATATAATTTTGCCAAGGAAAGAAGATAATACAGAAGATCACACATTCGACTATGAAAAAAAAGATTTATATGGTCAAATGGTATTCAAAATCAAGCATTCTTAATTACATAAAGAATGTCTACAAAATAGTAATAAAGACAATCCCATTTAAAGTGAATGAAATATTTTATTAGTCACCTCACTAAGTATAAACAAAATGCCAACAAGAACCCAAATGTTTGTTCACTAACCATAAAGGAAATGAAAGTTAAAACCACACTAAAAACTAAAATAAATAAATAAATAAATAAATAAATAAATAAATAAATAAATAAATAAATAACGGGATACATGCAGAGTGAAAGAAGATTTAACAGTGCTGGGTGAAGTGCAATCATTTTGACTCAGCAATTCTGTTCCTAGGTACTCAAGAAAAATGGGTGCAAATGTTCAAAAGGTATTTCCAAGAACATTCAATCAACACTATAATAGCCTCATCTATCAAGGTTCAAATGGATAAACTGTGGTAAATTCACAAAAACAGCAGCTTAAACATTAAGCATTGATTATCAATCAATATTATTATTGATTACTGCCATCCTAAAACTTTGATGACTACCACAATATTAAGCCATGCCATACAAAACAGTACATGGTGGTGAATGTGTTTAATTCCATTTATATTAACTCAAAATCAGACAAAATATCATTAGACTAGCACTTACCTTTGTGAAGAGACTATTTTTTGGTGGTCACCCAAACCTATCTCTACAACATTTCTACACTACTCTAATAATCTTCCACTGATCCTTTCCCTGAGAATGACCATCATTAGTTCTCTATGTGTATAACTCCTAATTTCAGCGGGGCCCTTCCAATTAATCTTGTATTTTTCTTTGGTCAATTTTCTGTTACCATTTCCAAACTTTACCTCATTTCTCAAAACCCCAACTGGCTGACTGGCTGCTTTATTCCTCTCACACAAAATGGCCTAGTTTTCTAACAGAAAATATTTACTAGTACTTAACGCAGTCCCAGAAAGCTAAGTAGTATATAATCTCTTTCTCATTTAAGTTTTTAACTCCACAAGGTTAATGAAAGCATCAATATTTTATGCATAAGAAAAGGTTAAGTTAAATTAGGGACAACCCCCCCCCCTGAAGTGCATTGTTATACTAAATGAGAGAAACTGGATTCTAATTCAGCACTAAGATAGGCTCTAAAACCCCTATTGTAGGTTTATATCCTATGTGCCCTTACTATTTCACATGAGAATAAAGACCCAAATATGTTAATTTATGCATTTATTAAGTAACCACTAATATATTGATGCCAATTCTACATTATATGAGCTGAGACTACAGCATAGAACAAAGTTCCTGCTTTCATAGAGCTTATATTCACCAACATACTATGAATATATCGAACTGTTTTTCCTTTGGTGTACATATATCATGTTCACCAACTCTAACTTTAACCATCTAACCTTAAGACCAAACTTAAAGGAACACCTCAAAGTTCTTTTTGCTTACAGAGTAGTATCTCCTCACTTGATAGTACTCAGACAGTACTTCTTTGAAATGTTAATTTTTACTTTTAAATTACAGACTTCATTTCCTCTAAAGGAAAAGGAATTTTTCAGTGATAAGCTACCTGAATTTTAACCTGGATTTCTCAATTCCACAGAAATTCTACACTTAGTGACCAGTGGATAAAAACACTCTCCAGTCAACTGTCTTCCTTTTGGCCGGCATATAACAGCTATCTCAATGTTGGTAAGATCAAGGATGGAGTTATTGAGTACAGTATTTCAAAGATTCTCAGCTGATGCTCACAATTTTGTTATTAACCTATGAATAATCAATTTATACTTACATATTTCTCCCTTTCATCTATCTGCCTTGCAAAACAAGTGTGAAAAACACAATGCAGAAATATGAACTCTGGCAAGCTTTAGAAGCATTTCTAAAAAATGCTAATTAAGGACTTCAAGAAATGGTATTTCTCTACTCCTTGATCTTAAGAAATCACCACCTCTTGTCTGAAAAGGGAACAGAAGTCTGACTTGATTGCTTTATTATTCAAGGTCTAAAATACAGGTATAAGTATGCCTTACATAAAGAAGAGCAAAGGCAAAAACATTCCTTCCAAAATAAAAGTTGATATGGCAAGATATTTTTGAACATGTACTGAAACGAATTTAGCTGTTTCTCAACATAAAACGTTAGAGTTATCTTTATGTGTTTAGAATATGTTCATTTTAATTTGAGAACTAAGGAATCTTAACTACCAGGGAAATCTGAAAAGTTATCAGAACAAATTAGTGTTTATTTATAGGAGTTATTTTTTGGTTTTTGGTGTTGAAACTGATAAAATCTACTTCCAGAAACATAACTCATCTATTTCTTTTATCAATATTCTAATCTCTTCATCATAATTTGTTTACTGTGTTAAAGCGTACCAATTTCCAAAAAGCCCAAATTTTCAAGAACATTCCAAACTGCTACCTGCTTTAAAATCAAGTTCCAAAACCATATACTTCTTGAAGCTCTCCTGAGTAACTTAAGAAACGTCAACAAACCAATTCAACCATTACAAGACTGGACGCCACTGCGTACTGGAACAGTTAATTTAAAAAGTATGGACTCCCCGACCCCACCGACAAAGTCTGCTAATCGTCTAGGAAGCAGCTACTTGACCAAAGACCAGGACAACTCCATGCAAAGAAATCACAGAACTTTATGCGAATTGAAGCGCCAGACTTTTCATTAGGAAAATAATTTCCAGCAATCTCGCAAGCAAAGGTACAAAGCCACGCAGATAGTTTTCTGTACACACAAAAATCACAACCTCCTAACACTGGCAGTGGCTTCAGAAGTCGGCCTAAAGTGGAGCCCAAGCCTTGCCGCCACACACCCGGCTGATCGTCATCTTGGGGGAGGAAAAGACGCGGAAGTACTTGCCGCACCACCACTTCAAAGGGCGACTGTCTCTTTCTCTCTCTCTGAATTTTACGCCGACAGTCAGGCCTGCTCACCGCGGAACTCGGCGGTGCTCATCAGCTAGGGCTACGCGCTCCCTAAAGCCGGTCCTTCTCGCCGGCCCTTGGACCAGGCTCGCGGCCGCCTCACACGTGTGTCAGGCCTGAGGCTACCGCCGCCACCTTCCGGTCTTGCCTTGCATCTCAGGCCTCGCTACACTCTCTGAGCTCTGGAAGACCCCCTTACCTCTTTTACGGAGAGAAACTCAAGCAAGGGAAAGACTAGATGCCGATCCAAAAAGTGCGCGATACGAGTAGTCAAGTCGTACTCCGCCATCTTGCCAAGGAAAAGGAGCGGCGACTCTAAAACTTTATTGATACCACAAAGGAACAGACAGGCCCTGTCTTGCGCATGCGTCATGGTAAACTAACCAAGGGAAAGGGGCGGGGTTCCGCCCGGAGGCCTCCGAGAACAACCGCGCATGCGTGTGTTGTATTTTCTACTCTAGGCTGCACTAGGTCTAGATAGAGGTCTGTGTCCAACCGCCCTTGCGAGTGTTTGGACGTGCTGCAGTCCTTTTCGTCAATGAGTATTGAAAACTAAGAACTGATTGTTGAGGCAGTGTCGACTGTATTGAGACGGAGCAGAAGGGCCAGGTAATAAGGCCCGTGCTGTCCAGGAAGCTGCACACTAGGAGGAATATCTAGTTTTATTTGGCATATAGAAATCGTTTTGTTAGCATTCGCTAAATAAAGGTGGGATGAGTTTCTCTTCAGGAAACAAATGAAGTCATTTCAGATTATAATAATCATGATTTAGTGGGAGAGGTCATTTTTTGGACCCATTTAATTAGCTTAGCGAAAACTCATGGGTATTAAGGTTGTTAGAGACAATTTAGTTGAGAGTGGTAGGCAGTGACCAGAGTTAGAGCCCGGGCAAAAACATAACTGGTAGGTGACACAGCATAGTCAAAGGCTGTGAGACAGGGAAGAATTTGATGTATATCAGAAAGTGACTGGAGAGTGAGGTTAAAGGTGTTTGAGAAGGCCCAAATCTTGACTAAGGCAATTAATGAGGCTTTTATTCTAAGTGCTCTGAAGTTTCCTTAGCTAGTTCCTTCTCACCTTTCAGGCCTCATCATGGATCTCTTCCCTGTCTAAACAGTGTGTAAGTAATATCACAATAATGGTTTTAAATGCAGCCTACATTGACAGTTCCCAAATTAAAGCCCCAACACAAACTGTCAGTTAACCTCAAACATCATATACGTACAGCTGCCTACCCAGCATCTCAGCATTAGGTGTCCAAAACCAAACTCCCCCACATAGCTCACCAAAACCTGCTTCTTCTGCATTCTTCACCTCAGTAAGGGACAACTTCATCTGTCCAGTTACTCAGACCCAAAACCTTAAAAGTTATCGATTTTTCTCTTTCTTACACTCTCCACTGAGTCCACCGACAAATCCTTTGATGCTATACTTTAAAGCATATCCAATATAATCAGTACACAGCATCCCCAAAGCTGCTACATCTCTGCTCCAAACCACTATCATCTCTTACTTTGATTTTTGGACTCGCCTTACTTTCCCTCTTTTTCTCTGTAAATTATGCTCAAACCCCTCCAAGCCTTGCTATCTTACTAAAAGTAAAAGAGGTAGGTCTTATAACAACAAGCAAACAAAAAACCTAGATCATCTAGATCCATTATTCATCCTTATAGAAATTATCTCTTCTGCATCTTCTCTTGCTCACTCTAGCCCAGTTCTAAGTAAACACTTGCTATCTCTTCAGATTTCCCTATTCAGGACATTCATATGAATGGAATCACATGTGACCTTTTGTGTCTGACTTATTTTACTTTACATGTTTTCAAGATTAATCCAAACTTAGCATGAATCAGTACTTTATTCCATTTTATGACTGAATGGTATTCTATTTTATGAATGTAGCAAATGTTGTTTACCCATTCAGTTGTCAATGGACATTTGGGTGGTTTTTACTTTTAGCTATTAGAAGCAATGCTGCTATAAAGAATTGTGTACAAGTTTTTTTTTGAAAACATAGTTTTTATTTATTTCCTTGGTATATGTCCAGAGGTAGATATATGATAAGTTTGCTTAATTTTTTTAGTAACTACCAGATTTTAATTTTACTAGATGTTACCTCTGGGTATATAGGTTCTCCCTGCACAGTTTCTGACATATTGTGATTCCACTGTCTCAAAACAATTTAAAAATTTTGAAATTTTTTAATTAAATTTTAATTTAAAAAAATGATTCCTAGATGAGGTTTAAGAAACTGGGTAACTTTTTAACTGATCAGTTAATGGCAACAAAAAAAAAAAAAAGGAAAGAAAGTAAGTACCTATTGGTGCCAGGCATGGAGGTATGGTAGCGCATGCCTGTAAGCTTCAGCCTATGAAGTGGCTGGGCCTAGGGATCGCAGTTCAATTCCTGCTTGGGGCAACACAGTGAGACCTAGTCCCAAAAAGTAGCTGGGTGTAGTGGCGCATGCCTGTAATCCCAGCTACCTGAGAAGCTGAATCTGGGGATTGCTTGAGTCTGTGATACCCTGGGCAACATGAGCCTGCGGTTCCACGGGCAAAAATAGCGAGACCTGGTCTCAAAAGAAAAAAAAAAAAAGTACCTATTGGTTGGTGACTCATATGGGAGGAAATTGGCAAAGGAGCAAGCCTGATGCTAAAATCAGGAACTTCTATTCTAGATAGAATAAGATCCTGATTAGATATCCAAGTGGTGATGGCTGCTCTACAAATGGAGATAATATTATAGGTTTTTCACATAGTAAATCACTTACCTTGCATGTAAGTTTCTACTAAATGTTTCTTCTACTAAATGTTTTCACTGATTTTAGACTATAATGTCATCTCTTCCATTGTGCTAATTACAGTATCCCTGAAAAAGCAAGGCTGAATTCCCACAAAGGCAGAGAATGTAGTATAGACTATAGTATGCCACATGTATATATTTTATATGTGGAGAGCCGTGTTCTCATTACTTCATTTCTGGCCTGCTTTGATAAATTACTGAATGTTTTCTAATGGATGCAGAGGGAAAGCAAAGTGTCCATGGCTGTTTACAGAACAATCTTTGTAAGATACCTCCTTGAGGTCACGCTTTGGCCAAACTTGAGCAGCGTAGACTGCCCTTGCTTTAGCTGGTCTGGTAAAGATATGCTTGTAACCATGTGACCCTGAATCAAAACTTTCTTTTCTTACTGATTGCTTCATGTTTTCTATGAAAGTCCGGTTCTAAATAAACTCGAGGCCACAGTCCAGAAAGAGGCTGTGAGCCCTTCTGCCCAAGTCTTTTGACTCAAGTCTCAGTCCTTACCTTCCCCCTTGGGAACCATTCGATCTCATCGACATTTTATATATACTTTTTATCTATCACCTGTTAGAGCACATACATGCTAGATTTTAGGGTCTGGTATTCCTCACTTTTAAGAGTTAAAACATCTTAATTGTAATTTGAAGTTTCCTGGAGGCCCAGAGCTCATATTTAGAATTAAATATATAGAGAAAATAGGAACATTGAGGAGAGAAATGCAAAAACCAAGGCTTCCAGCAGAAAATGAGCTGTAGCAAAAGAAGGAATGAAGCAGGTATCAATATATGGAAATTTGCTGAAAAGGAACAGAGAGACACAGAGAAGGAGCAAGAAATACAGGCAATTCAATTTGGCAAACCTTTTGAACTTTTGCCATATGCATGATACAAAGCTACATGTTAATGGAAATATATAATCAATAAGAGCTAGCCCCATGCAAAGTAAAATAAGTCAGACACAAAAGATCACATATGATTCCATTCATATGAAAGTCCTGAATAGGGAAATCTGAAAAAACAGCAAGCAGATTAGTGTTTACTTAGGACCGGAATAGAGTGAGCAAGAGAAGATGCAGAGGAGATAATTTCTAGAAGGATGAATAATGGCTCTAGATGATATAAGTCTTTGTTTGCTGGCTATAGGAGCTTTCAGTCTAATAGCTGACGATTGTTCTTTTGTTCATTCACTATCAATTGAATACGTATAATGCATCGAATACTGATCTAGTTTTTAGCGATACAGCTGAATGAAAACAAACTATTTTCTCTTAAAAAGCTTATATTCATATGGAAGAAAATGAATAAAAAATGAATAAATACATACTTTGCTCAATGGTGATAATACTGTGAAGAACAATATGTCAGGTAGACATTAGAGAGTGAGGAAAAAAGATTGCTGATTTATATAAAGTGATCAAGGAAGGCATCTCTGACAAAGCAGAATTTAAAAAGACCTCAATAAACTAAGGAAGCTTGTGGCTATCTAGAGGAGGAAAATTGCAGTTGAAGATTCATTAAGTATAAAGAAATAGAAGAAGTGTGCTTGGTATCCTGAACACTGGAGTCTGGGGATTCCATGGAGACTGGAAATTCAAAAACTGAGCAAGCGGAAGTATGGCAGAAGATGTGATTGAGGAAAGGGTGGACTACATGGAATAATGTTTTTTGGTACACAAAGTTGTAAGGATGTATTCTGAGTAAAATGGGAAGTGATTATATAGTTTTGAATAGAGAAATCACATAATTAAGGATATGCTTTTACAAGGCCACTCTGAGGGTAGAGTTGGAGCATGCATTTGGGACAAAGGAAACATATAAACAGACCTAGAAAGAGACTAATGAATTAATTCAAGTGAGAGATTATAGTGGCTTAGACTAGCATGGTAGCATTGAAATAGTATTTAACAATATAGGTATATTTTGAAGATAGTTTGAATGCAGAGTGAACTTTGGAGTGAATGAGAAAGTGGATGAATAGAAAGCAGAGGGTTATAGATGATTCGAAGATATAGAAGTACTGAGTAGCCATTTACTAAGATGAAAAATGGTGTGATAGATGCGTGTTTCAGAGGTGAGGAATCAAACCTTAGTTTTGAACATGTTATTTTTAGATGCTTGTTAGGCATCCAAGTGGAGATATTAATTAGGCAGTTGTGTATATGAATTGAATTTAGAAGGTAAGAGCTGAAGATAGAAAACAAGACCATGTTGCTATTGATGAAATTGAAAACAGTGGGATTGGATGAGACCAGAATGTGTGTTTGGGAAAGATCAGGAAGGATAAATCTTAGGAACTCATCTTGTGAGATTGGGAAAATTGAGAGCTTGCAAAGAAATCTGAGAAATGATCAGAAAGAGAAGGAGAGTTGAGAAGCAGCAATTGAAAATAGTTGTCCCAGGGGTCAAAGGAGCTACGTGGTCCAAGCAGCAAAGAGCAGTGGACTTTGTCAAATGGCATAGTTAAAATATGGGAATTTAATATTGTCTGTTGGCTTTGGAAATGTTTGGGCTATTGATGACCTTTGTAAGAGCAGTTTGTAGATGAAAGTTTTGAGTGAGCACAAAAGATAGTAGGAGAGGCTGTGAAATAATGTATATAGATGGGATCTTCTGATGAATTTTACTAGAAAACAGTGAATAGAGCAATGGGTATAGGCTGCAGGCAATATGTTTTTTAAATGTGTGTAGGCCCATAGGCATTGTATAATAATTATATAAATGACTGTAATGGGAGGGTAGAGTATTATGAGGCCCTATAGTCAATATGAGAAGATGGGAGTCCCAATCATATTGGCGTTAATGGGGATAGAGAAAATGGAGAAAGCTTAGTAGATTGTGTGTGTGTGTGTGTGTGTGTGTGTGTTGGAACTACTGACTTTCACAACAGATATGGAAGAGAATGGTTCAGGTGGTTCAGGAACAGCTCGAATACTGTACATGCCCTCAAACAGGAAGATGTAAAAAATGTTTGAGAAAGACAACTTGGGAAGTTAGTTGAAGACCGTAGAAAAGGGTAGTGCAAAGGATGGAGGAAGGGAGGAAGAGCAGAGACAAGTAGTAGAAAGTTTGTTAGGAATTTAAAATTTTCTGAGGTTATGAGAAGCCTAAAAGTATCCCTTGTATCATTTACTATTCTTGAGAATGAGAACAAATGATGCTATCTGTGTTTGAGGAGTAATTCTGACAGTTGTGGAGACAGTGAATTGGATAGGTTAAATGCAACCAGGTTATGGAAGGTCTTCAAAAACCAAGCTAGGAAATTTGGATTTGAACATATAGGCAATTGGAGCCACTCATTAAGTTCTTAAATAGAAAAAGTGATGAGGACAGTGGTGTTTTGTCCTTTAAAACTAAACTGGAAGTGATTTACAAGATGGATTAAAGTGGTGACAGATTGGAAAGTCTGCTGATTTGCCTGGCTTTTTCCCTGGAATTTTCCTTGCTGGTTTGTAAAAAATATCTTGTTTCTTTTTGTAAGAGAGATTTAGCCCCAAATATGGAAAATATTGCTTTCTTGCTTTCATCTTTTCCTAGTGTTTCAGTTCAGAAGATAAATTGTAGAGGAAGGTCAGTCATCACCTCCCAGGTATACTTAGTAGTTATCAGGTGAGGACTTCGATTCTCATACATTCGGCAAACATTTTTTGAATATTTTCCATTTGCTGATCATCATGTCAGGTTCTGGAGAAACAAAGAAAGGAAAATCAATCTCAACTTCCAAGGAGGTTATGGGTTAGCAGAGATGGTAGTTCTCACATGCTGTGAGAGCCTAGAGTGTACTTCTGGAATCCAAGGGAGGGAGAAGCTGGCAGCCAGAGAAGGTTGGAGCTTCTTGGGGAAGGTAATATTTGACTAATTTCACCTGAATAGGTGTTTAAAAAAAGGAGAAAGAATGTTTCAGGCAGAGGCAAGAGAAAGCACACAGATTTGGCTTTAAGAAAAAGCATAGTATAGAATTGAGTCTACTAGAAGGAGAGGGAGGGGTCTGAACAAAGGGGGGAGGAAGTTCAGGGTTCTAGGTCCAGCACTTTTGTTGTCATTGTATAGTGTTCAAAATGTTGGTGACTTATTCTGGAATCCTCTAGCTGGCTAACCTCTCCCCACCCCCTCACTTGCCCCTTCTTTCCTTTGTCCCGGTTGTCCTATGCATGGAATCTATTTTACATGCAGTAGCTTCAGCTTCTTATCCTTAGTGTGATTTCATATTCTAGATCTGAGCACTGGTGAGTTATAGGTTTTGGTGTCACAGAGTGGAGGTGTGGTGGTATTAGTGATTGACAAGGTGTATTGGCATACCACTGGGGAAGTGTGACTCTGTTCCCCTATTCCATATACAGTATTGTAAACCATTTACAGTGTTACCTCCTTAAAATTTTTTGGAAACGAAAAAGCATAGTATGAGTAGGGGCATTGACAATATCCTTATCCCTAGGACTAGACTTTGTGAGGTAGAGTGGCAGGAAAAGAGTTTACATTGAGGGTGGGGGTCAAAGCTGAATTGTTAAGGACTCTGCTGAGGAAGTTGAATTCTGTCCTGCAAGCCAGTTTTCCTGGTGATTCTTTAAACTCTTCCCTTTGCCACACCTTCCATTATCTCTCTGGTTCAGACTTTGATCACCTCACATATAGTCTACTGCATTAGTTTTCCAAAGTTTAAACTTCTCAACACATCATACAAAGTTCTTTAAAATCTTTTCTCTCCAGAACCCCACACTCCAGTTAAGCTGTACTCTAATAAGTTACCGAGTTCATTGCTTCTTCTTCACTTCCCAGTAACCCCTTCAGTGTAAAATGCTCCCTCCCATCTGTTTACGGCCTCTTCACTTTTTAAGTCTCAGATAAAGCAACATTTCTATTCTGTGTTTACTATGGGCAGAACATGTCTGGAGTAATCATGCCCTCCTTCTATGCTTCACTTGTAGCAAACTTTTGCCTCGAACCTATAACATTTTAGCACCACCATGGCCCCCTTTTAAAACATATTTCTTTCTTGGCTATAAACATTTTGAATATAAGAACTCCAAATATTGCTTTTTCTAGTCCAGTATCTGTATCAGTACCTGGCAAATAAATACCAAGTTCTCAATAAAAGCTCTAGAAATAACTGTACCTCAAGTCTGGATATCCAGATCTACATGGTCTTGAAAGAAATTCCAATGGTTTAACGACTATCACTACAGTAGTGGACAAATTTTTAAGATACTCATGGTTGTTAATTGAAAAGCTCTCATAGATATTTTAAGTAATACAAAATCCTATCACTTTAAATCTCTACTGTTTTTATTAACTGCATGCAGATGCCATTGCATTTTAATACATCTGCCTTTTTTATGTTTCCAGTTCATTTATTCAATTCACATTTATTTGGTCTCTTGTCTGTGCCAAACTAAGAGAGACAAATACACCATACCTACATAAAGGAATTCACAGCCAGGGAGACAGATACAAAAACCAAAGATTATACTGTAGCATGAAGAGTGTGATGCAAGAGATGTGCATGAGATACTAAAAGGAGCTCTTTAATTAGCTAGAAATCATAGAATTCTTACATCTAGGTGTTTTTAAGTCTTTTTTCTCCCCTAAATAATTACTCCCTGGAGCGTGTGTCTTCAGAAGGTGATTTTTTTGCTGACCTTGTTCCCTTGCTCTGGAGGAAACTAACTGGGACCTTTTTTTTTTTTTTAATTGATTACAACTGATGTCTTCGTGAAAATTTCCAGAAGCCTCAGTCCTGCTGTCAACCTCGCTAAAGAATCACAGAAGAGAAGTTGTCTTGTAGGAATTAAGCAACCCCCTTTTTCTTTACATACCACCTCATTTGAAGTTATGATTGACAGCTAACGCTACTCTAGTTCTGAGACCTAGTGATATGTGAATTGGATGTTACTGTACAATGTGAATCATTACTGCTTTTTCTCATCTGTCCACATGTGAGGCTCTGGAATGTAGTTACTCCATTCTTTGGGAGAAAATAGTAATTCCCAGTGGTCAGAGTATTTCAGAGGAATCTGAAAGTGATGAAACTAAAAGAGCTGAAACACTAATGTAAACCATGAGCCACTTTAGAGCATAATTAAAATATCAGTGTATCTGTTCAAATACTCCTAATTCTGTATCTTTCATTGCTTATACTACCTGTGTTATCTATCTTTTAAAAATTCCTGCATTCCAAATAAACACTCAATTCCTGATAACCTGATCCATGTGGTTGCTTGTACTTACTGATAGAAATACAGTGATACTGATAGTGAGAGCTTCTAAAACAATGACAATTATAAACAAATGCATTCTGTTGTATAACAATAAAAGCATTTAATTATCTGGCACAATTCTTATTTAGCATTTCTCTGAAAAGCTTGATAAAAAAAAATATAGACCCTTTAAGAAAGTAAATTTTTTTAAGAAAGTAATTTTTAAATAGATTTTCCATTTTACTTTAAGTTGTGAGACTAAACCATTGCTAGGATCTACTGCCTATGAGGGAATTGAGCTAGTCAAATTGCTTCTGATGTAGCCAAAAAATAAAAAGTAAATATTAAAATGATGTAAGAAGCCAGGAAGACTTTTCAGCCTGGAACCCAAACAGGAAAGCAGGATTTTCCAAGGACTCCAGAGGTTCGGCCAGAAGAGGAAACTACTAAAAACAGTAAACTTGTTCATCCTTAAGGCATACCCTTTGCCCTGTTGCTTTTACTCATCTGTTTACATGCCTGTCTCTTCCACTAAACAAGGTCAGGAAAAAGTCATTTTTACCTAGAGTCATTAACTTTTGGAGACAATGAAGAAAGGGAAAATAAGGCCTATAGGTACCTCCAAGGGGAATAACAGCTGGGATTCATGGGAATCCCTTTAATATATCAGTATTCTCCAACTACCCAGATGCTCTTAAGACTGTGGATATGGTTAGAGACCTGGCATTTTTATTTAGAATGGACCCTCCCAACTTTTCATCATCAGTTTATTTCATTCCAGAGCTTAGTACTATCTAACATGACCTTGTTTATTTGTTTACTGGCTCACATCCTTTGGACTTCAGGGTAAAATATGAAGGCAGGAATCTAATCTGTGGTCTTGTTCATTACTGCCCACTAACTATTTGTTGCTTAACTGTTTGCTGACTCTTTGACACTTTGAATGAATTAATATGCATAATTCAGGCCAAAAGAGTATGTTTTTGTCTTGAAAATTTCTTCCATGACAAGAAAAACCTTATTTACAGACTAGGTCACAGTAAGCAGAAGAAGTAAGACTGATGAGAACTTGAAAAATGTCTTAGATCTTGGTTTTTGATCTCTGGAAAGGAGAGCTCCCCTTTTTATTCTGCAAAGTAACAACGGAAAATTAACTCAACGCCAGGAAAGGAAGGGAGCTAGGTTAATGGTGTTATCTCTGAAGGCTTCTCTGAGCCAGGGAGATAGGGAATGGAGAGTTGCTACAGGAGATAAACACCATTTAACAAAAGTAGTCTGTACCTGCCATGTGACAAGAACTGAGTGAGGTCACAAGATACAAAGATACCTGGCAGGAACGCTGTCAGGCCACCAGAGGTACAAAGCAGAGCTGCCTGACTGGAGCTGCTGGAAAAGATCTTTGTGCTCGCTTTGTGCTCTCTCTC